>JAXGGA010015280.1:0-29612 GCA_038373865.1 Uloborus plumipes
TGTCAATCACCTCACAGATGTACACTCCCCTCAGAAAGAGAAAGGAATTGGGGTAAGACGAATTCTGATATTCTTTTCCACTGCAGCGTCCCCTTAATCAGCAGAAATAGAACTGCCCTTCAAACATGACGATTTGATTTAAGAAAACAGCTCTTTCAAAAGCTTGCTTGATGTTTTTCTTGACAAGCCTTTTCTCCATCCATTAACTACTCCAATTGGAAATATTAGACTATCGTCTGTCTTCTTTCCATCTACTCTCATATCCTGTTTCCTTTATTGAGGATCTTTTCCTCAACGCGGCGCTTGTTCAGCTGGCTCTTCAAATGCTTCGTTTGTTTTAGTTCTCCTGTATATTGTATGTAAAAGAGGGTTCCCCCCTTCTACTCTTTGTTTTGTTTAATGTATTCTTAACAATACAGAATTGATGTTCGACAGGGTTAAACAAGTGTTGCATTCAGTTTTCAAGTGCTCTTTTTTCATACAAAAAGCCAGCTGGATGAATCAGGTCTTTTTATTTTGTTTCTTTTTAGTTTTTTTTTTTTCTTTTTCTCCAGAGCGCATATGCCTGTTAAGTTCAAATGCTGTGTAATCCTTAATTCTCAAAGTTCATGATTAATAAATATTTTTTTCTGCAATTCTTGCTAAACAGATACGAAAAAAAATTATTTTAAACGTATTTGTTTAAAAAAAGTCGTTTCAATATTCGTTTAAATTTTACAAATTTCCCTTTGACGTACAGTTAAAAATGACAAATGGCAACTGTTATTTTTATTTATTTATTCATTTGCATTGTGCAAAAAAAAAAAAAAAAAAAAAAAAGGATAAGAAAAGAAAATGTTGACGTGATACTATTTGGGGTTCTATTTTACAGGTATTAATTATTATTCTCGTCATACTTCTATGAATATTTTTGCAATGCGTGTAATAGAGAGTACGGACAGGACTGGAAAATGCATGGTGCAAAAACGATATACAGACGAAGCATATATGATAAACTACGAGGATTATTTGCTGTACATCTCTTTCGGAGCCGAAAGATCATACATTGATGAAAGATCTATATTGGATTGTCACTTTAACGACAGTTTTATCAGATGGGGCCAAAAAGAATCTGTATACAAATGGCATTAGGCTTATAACTCCCAGATATGTGAATAATGAATATTTATAAAACTAAAAACAACTGCTTAAAAAAGTTTTTTTCGTAAAAAATATTAATTTTAAACAAGTAAGTTAAAAATCTTCCAGTAGTTAAATTACAACTTATGTATTTGTAATAATCAATAGTAATATCTTTTTTAATATGTAGCTGAATGTAGGGCAAAGTGAAATAGGTAAGATAACTTACCTTTTCGAAACAACAAACCATAAATTTGCTTTGAAAATTACAGTACACGAAGAAAGAAAATTGCATGTTATAATAAAATCGCATTTTTTGCAGTAAATTTTTATCTTCAAAAAAAGTGCAAAATTTTCATTTTTTTTTTTTTTTTGTCATCGATAAAGTGAAAAAAAAGTATTTTTCTATTAAAATATTTCCTATTTGATTTGTAAAAATACTTTTTTGTCAAATGAATGAGTAAATTAAAAAAAAGAATGATTAATAAGTAGATAATGAAACAATAAACGAATAAATAAATGAATTAATATGAGAAAAATAAATGTGAATGATATAGTGAATAATTATCAACTGAAGAAATAGAAAAAAAAAAAAAATTAAAACGTAAATGATTTAATAAATGTTTAACAAAGTGAAATATTTCCCTTTGCCCCACACTCCCCAGTCAGTAAATTAATTTATTTTTTGCCATTTTACTCATTCATAGTTGTTACAAATAATAACTGATATTCGAACAACTGCGTGAGTTCTTAGCGCACTTTCATCGTAGTTACTAACTTCAATTGCGCTTCAAAAATACTTCAGTATTAAAAAAAAAAAAAAATCAATTACCTCCCTCTCAAAACGAATAGGAATAAATCACGATATTATTTATTTATTTTATTTTATTATATTTTTCAAAGTTTATGAGGCATATAATTCTTTTCTCATCCCACTTTTAAAAAGTGGAGAGGTCAATTTGAAGTACCATGTTCCTTGACACATGTTAGCAATAAATTCAGATGTTATTGTTCGCGTTTCAAAAAACTACAAGGCAAAAAATTAGTTCTCGACAAGGAAGGTCCTAAAAATAAAATAACAAAAATTTATGTCTCTTATTCTTCTTCTGTAGCAGGATTTTTTCGCCACGCCCAGCTGATTTAGATAACATTTTTTATTGTTTGTAAGGACTGAGGAACGAACATCTTGTTATATAGTTATTGCAACTAGAGCGTAGAAAATAGTTGAAGTGTTTTTCTGTAAGTGATTTATAGATAACTTATAGGTAATTTTTTTACTTCTAGACAGGGGTGCCTATCCCCCCCCCCCCAAGTTGAATGGCGCAAATCCCCCCTCTCAAATTTTTCACAACTCTCTTGTGCTTTTTTTTCATTTCTCTTTTTTATTTTATGAATTTTTTAAAATATTATTTATTTATTTTTTTTAATTATAACTTGTTTTTAATTTTTTAAAAGTTCAAATTATGCGCAGAATAGAATTGCTTTTTTTTCCTTTCCAGACATTCCAAACACATACACACGCACACACACACACACACAAAATAAATAAATAAGTAAATAAAATAAAATAAATAATAATAAATAAATAAATAAAAGAAATTATTTAAGTTAAAAAAGTAAATTATTGAATAATTTTGATTGAAAAAGACGTAAATAATTTAAATTAAAAAAAATATTCAATAAATAATTAAAATAAATAAATAGATTAGTTTTAAACCCCCTATTTAAATAAGTTTATTTTAACTAATTGAAAGCAACCAAAGATTTCCGTATGGGCAAGTGGCGCACTTGCACAGGGCCCCACTCCTTTTTTGTCGGGGGAGGGGGGGGGGAGAAAGCAGTTTCTATATTGTATTAGTTGACAATTTTCAATTTAATATGAATATATAATTTCCAAACATGAAAATCTTCTACATCTCATCTATCTATCAATGAGGCTCGCAATATTTTTTCTTATTTGTCATATTGTTGAATCCCCTAACATTGATGTACCTCGCCAAGATATCGATGAATTTGAAGATAATCTATGACGATTGGTTAAGATTTCGGTATCCCATTCGACAAAAATATGAAGAGATGCAAATAAGGCAGATATGAATTATTTAGAAACAACTGTCGAACAGAAGCTAGGCGGCAGATGCGAAATAAATTTGCCGTTCAAGATGGATAAAGCTACTTTAGGAAAATATAACAATTCAACAACAAGAAGATCTGAATCTACCTATGAAATATCAGAAAAAGTAAGACTTCCAGGAAAATACCAACAAGATTCTCACGAATCTATTCAAGGAAGGATAAAAGAAGAATTTCAAGATTCCGAGCTGGCAAGGAAAACTAATAACTCGAAGGAGAATGACAGCGACAGTGTAACTAGTGGACACAAAGCTGATAGTCAGTACTTTGCCAAAATGATGATTCCTGTAGCAAGAGTTTTTCTTGAAATTGGCAAAGGAAGAGAGAACACAGGGCCCATAGGTGCACCCAGAACTTGGAACGGGGGGGGGGGGGGATTTCTGAATTTACTGAATGGAAGTATGCAAATTTTGGTAAATAATAAAATACGAGTTTACACTTACGTATATCTAATTAAAAGGGACGATTTGGACATTAAAACAATTGCAATTATGTCTCAAATTTGCCGAATTGTCTCATAAAGTTTGCCGAAAAAATTTTTTTTTGGGGGTGGAGGGGGGGATCATAGTGAATTCCCATCATGGAGCCCTGAATGCCGAATGGATTCATCAAAGAAATTCCAGAATCATGACAGAAATGTTTATTTCTTTAACCATTTATGTCCCGACGGAACTCAGAAGTCTCGCTTATATTAAGTATTATGAATCCTGTATGGCTGGAATCATGCTGAAGCTTTTGAGTACCACTCCTTGTACTTTGCTGAGGGGCCGACAGATGGTACCTGCGATCGGAAATAGTTTTCTTGGGGGCCCTAAGGCATAATCGGCCTTAGACACCCCCCCCCCCGCCCCAAGATTTTCAAAATTTTGTTACTCGGTAAAAATATTTTCTGATGTATTTTCAACTCAAAAACCCCAGAAAAATATAAAAATTCATTGTTAAATTAATTAGTGACATAATGGGTTAAGGACAATTTAGATACGAATACTGCCGTGCTAAGCACAAAAGTCGTATCTGCACTTCTTAACAAAATTGAATTGTCGCCGCCAGGTGGCTCTTTGTGACGCATTTTACCTTTATACAAAATTATGTGGTCATTTGAGAACGGGAAATAATTTTTGAGAAATTCCGAAAAAGTTTCATCTGAATCCAATACATGGAGGGGCAAAACTTCGATGAGTAATATCTCAGTTTGAGCTCATCTGCAGGTACCACTTTTGCGCTTAGCACGGCAGAATACTCATAAATGTGCAAACAGATTTAAGTCTTATTAGGATCTTTTCCTTTCCCTTCAAAATTCTAAATTTTTTTTTTCATAATTCCTGAAGCACAGGAATGAAATCGGTGTGGGTGTAATGGAGGAGATAAAATCAGTAAGAACGAAATTACTTCACAAAAATGTGAATGAACTCAAGAATGATTCGATCTGCAAAATAAACATTTTCGGATGATTTCAAAAGAAGGGAAAAAATAAATTTTAGATGGAGTTTTACAGATATTCGGAGGGATTAATTTTTTTTAAAACTAATTTGAAGTGATTTTCAAGTTATTGATATTTACGATAAGACCATAAAAGCTGCGGTAAATGACTTTGAATTTACCTCAAGTGAAACAACTTAAATGTGCTCGCGCGCATTTTATCAGTCGCTTACCGTGTAGGAACCTCCGTGTAATCTCTCAATGTGATTCTTGGAATTGTAGTTTGAATCACTGCATTGCAAATCTTGCGATATCGTTTCTTGAAATATGTATTACATAGGAAGTAAAATGTACAGAATTTGTGGAAAAGATTTAGTTGGCAAACCAGCGTTTACAGACATTAAGAAAAAAAAAAGAAGATTAGTTTGAATTCCAACATCTTACATCTTATATTTCCTTATTTCTTATTTAGACGCTAATCAACTTAACATACATAGAAGACAGCGTACCAGGAGCCTCTCTTCCGGGACATCTTGAATTCAAACGTGTTTTTTGCTATAACAAATTGCGATAATTTGCGTGTGTGTGAATGTGTGTTTATGTGCACGTAGGTGTGTACTGTCCGTCCGTGAAAGCCGCGCCTAGCACTCGCGAACCATTCCACTTAAAAAAAGGGGTGATGGGTTGAGGGTGGGAACTTTCGAAGTTTTCAGTTTAAAAATTGCATTTTTGCTATCCTTTTGACATTTTCAACTAAACTATGTATTTGAAATTAGCATCGTTCTCCGTTGTTTGATAAGGCTCAACATGCTTCTTAATATTTTTCTCTCTATCTTACCTATCACCCCTATTTTGGTAAGATCAGAGAAGACCTGACGCATGCGTAAATGCGCAGAAGGTTTTACCCAAGAAAATCAGGCAGTATGTGTGTACGTAGGCGATCATGTGTGCGTTTTGTGTTTATGTGTATGTAGGTGTGTGTGTGACATGGAGTAGCGGCAGGGGTGCCCCCCCCCCCAAGCTCAATGTCCAAAAAGAAAAAATCACAATCCTCTTGTGCTTTTTATTTTTACCCCTCTTTTTTATTTTATTTTTTTAAAATTATTTATTATTTTTTTAAATATTATTTATTTATTTTTTTAAATTCTAACTATTATTTTTTCCGATCTTTTTAAAAGTACTAATTATACGCAGAATGGAAGCGCTTTTTTCCTTTCCAGACTTTTCAAGCATACACACACACACACACAAAAATAAATAAATAAATAATAAATAAATAATTTAAATTAAAATCAGTAAATAATTTAATTTTAAAAATAAATTAATAAATAACTTGCATAAATAAATAAGTTTGAAAAAATCCCCCCCCCCCAAAAAAAAAAATTTTTGATGGCGCAACTTGCGCCATAATTCCCCCCTGTGGGCACCCCTGAGTAGCGGTGGCCGAAGACCTGCCCCACTTGAAGGAGCAGGGGCCGTTGGACGTCCTCGTAGGAGGAGCTTCGGGCACGCAGACCGTGGACGGCTTCGAATCCAATCTGAAAAATTAACCACAACGACAATTACGTTCGAAAATGAAAATAAATAGCAATTCGTCATTGCTCAAAAATAAATAAATAAATAATAGTAGTAACGATGCCTAATAAAATGGGAGTTAGAATTGCAGACATGTATTGCGGAATTACAAGAAATACTTTTTTAAAAAGGGGGAACGGGGGGAGGATATGGAAGGAATGACATTCGACAGAAATGAATTTAGTCGAATGTCTTTTCATCCCTAAGTTCTCTTTCCCTCTCTTTGAGAAAGGAGTTTCTTGAAACCTCGACACACATGTCTGGAATTTTTTTTTTTTCTGCAACTTGAAAGATGTCATTTTTTGCACAAAGGTAAACAGTTCATTTCAAACAAAGGTGTGCGCGTGTTTCAGGATGAAAATAATCATGCATAAATTGTGAGCATCGGGATTTACTTTCACTAAGATTACTTAGTTCCTAAAGTTCACCATTTTGTGGACGGATGAAAAGGCTCCTTGAAACCCCGAAACGTCAGGGAAAAAAACATTTTCTTCCTGATTTGAGCTTTAAACGCTTTGCTGATTAATGTGGTACGTTCAAACTTGAACACAATCGCTAAAAAACATTATTTTTTGTAATGTATTGCTTAAAAAGGATGACGAAACTATTGCTGCAATCTCAATGATTAAAAAATTTGTTAGACCCAGACGTAGAAGAGGGATATTCAGAAATAAATTTATTGGAGAGCGATTTATTCAGATTGATTTCAGAGATAAATTGGAATCACATTCGGCAGACTAGTCTGCTTGAAATCGAAGAAGGTGCAAAAAAGGAAACGGAGCAGCTCCAAAAGCAGTTTGGTGTGGGGAAAAGAAGAAGAAAAAAACTTAAAAAGCTGTTTCATTAATAATTCATATTGTATAAAATCCCGATTCATAAGACAAATTGATTTAGACATTAATCAGTTTTAGACATTGTAAGTATAAAACCAGTATACTTTGCAGCAGTTTAACTTGGCAGTGACGTCACTACGGGCGGAGCCAACAGCCTGACATTAGCCTATGAAAAACGAGCTAGATAAAACGTCACAGCCTACTTGGCGAATTAGAGGTGACCGCTGACTGCTTGTGAGCTCTTATTGGCTCCGCCCGTAGTGACGTCACTGACAAGTTAAACTGCTGCGAAGTATAGAAGCTTCTAGC
Organism: Uloborus plumipes; assembly: GCA_038373865.1. Classification (NCBI taxonomy): domain Eukaryota; kingdom Metazoa; phylum Arthropoda; class Arachnida; order Araneae; family Uloboridae; genus Uloborus; species Uloborus plumipes. The sequence goes on from JAXGGA010015280.1 coordinate 7,389, forward strand.
GCGGAAGGTAAATATTGGGAACTTTAAAAAAAAGGGGGGGGGGGAGCATCAAAAGAAAAAGAAAAAAGTGTTTGCAAAAACAGTAGACGCCGGTTAAATGAATCAGTGGTAACTGAATCAACCGCTTTTATTGATCAAATCTTCAAAAGAAGGACGTAATTCAACTTTATTGAATCAGGCAGGTTCCTTCTTGAATCAAAACTGGAACAAACGTAATTTATTTTAGTGGAGACCCCCACTGTATATTCTAACAGAAAAAAAAAAATACTGAGCGTGACTCGAGTTTAACTCTAAAATAAATAATGACATCTCATTGAATTGAGAAGAATTTCAATTTAAATAGAAAAATGGAAATATTTTGGTTTCAGCTTTCAATTTTCCAATCTTGGAAATTGTGGATGGAAGTTATCCTGAATGACTGAAACTCCAATTCCAATGCTAATTTTGACTAATGCGGTTTTTCATTACGCGGTATACCTCAAGAATTTATTAACCGCACGTATGAGGACGCTCGGGAGAATTTTGTTAATAACATGGAAGTTTCGATTCATCGTTTTTTCATATACCTGGATCCTTCCGTTCGAAAAGAAAAACAATTTGAGGAATTATTTCATTTCAGTTCCTATTTGAAATGGGTTGAACCAAATCATTGAGAAAAGGAGTGGAAACGGAAGCTGCAAATCTCAATTTCTTATCCATTGTTGTATTAATAGCTGGCTGACCGGAAATTAAACACGGATCAAGCGTAAAGCCGCATCCGTTTATTATAGGCTGAGTGCCATCTAGCGGTGATAAATGTCACTCTGTATATTTTATGAAAAGGAAAATCAAATTGGAGTTAGTGGGATATTTTGTTTTTGGTGTTAAATAAAATGAGATTCATAGGAAATAAACTAAAGTGAAATTTACATTAATTCATCCTTTCCCCTACTTTTCGATGAGGTTGATTTTAGCAAAAGCTGAATTGTAAAATAATATACCGCATAATCTGTCTTTCTCTGTTTTTTCTTGCTCTAGCTCTAGCTTAATTAAAAATAGATTGCACAAGGAAATTGTCGATCAAAATGTGGAAGAAATATAAAGCAATATAAAAATAAGTCTTAAAGATGTGTTTTTTATTTGTAACTAAAAATGAATTTCAGTTTGCTGAAAATTATTTTGACCCATTTTCGCAGCATCAAGAATGAGGTTGATAAACTTTCTTCTTGAATTCGAAAAAAAAGGCGGGGGGGGGGGGGTTAAAATGTGTTAAGGGGGCTGTCCTTAGATGGTGGCACACTTGTTTTCAACATTTTTGACCTCCTGCTCTCAATTTGTCACCAAGTGTCACATTTCACCCCCCCCCCCCGCAAACACTCTCTCTTCCCCTTTGTTACATGTCACGCCATTTACATAAACATACTATGGAAAATGCGTGATGCCACACTTCTTGTAACCCCCGGCTTTTCCCTTGTCACAATTTCACAAACCTCATCCCCCCTTAAAACATGACCATGACATCATTTGTGAATAGCCCCTACTATTATTCAATACTTTTTTTCTTTGAAAATTAGAGGTTATCTAAAAGCACTATGCAAGAAGAAAACTATTGCCACATGAAAAATGTTGCTACTTATTCTCTACGTATACTTATTTAAAGTAGGAGATAGGAGACTAATTTAAAAAAAAAAAAACTTTATATCAACTGTGAGGATTATTATTACTGTTTATAAAATTATTCATCATAGTTTCTTAGGAAGGTATACTTTAAAGAATAATATTTGAAAACTATTTTTCCGACCGATTAATCGGCCCGATTTTGGCGATTACTTAATATCGGCAAAGTGGCCGATTGATCGACACTGTCGCTTAATTGGTGCATCTCTAGCACTAATCCACAATTCAGTTAATTTTGTTAAAAATGGTTCAAATTTGTGTTTAAAATTAAATTACTCCAAGTAGGCCAAGAAAATAAAAATAATTTTTCACTCCTATCTCCAAACTCGGTGGGTGTGTGAATTCTCGAAACAAGCCAGCTCACGTTCGTTCGCACGTGCTGCAACGAGTCAAGTGAGTCTGCAAGTTTCTGCGTCCGATAAGACCAGCGAGCGATATAAAGGTCAGTCTGACGACCGATTTGCGGTGGGTGGTGGTGTGGTCAATCTCCATCTCATCTTCCCGCTTGACCCCCAAGCAGAGAGGTCAGGGGCTTTCGAAATTCGAGTTGTTGGACCACGCCCGGGATTATCTTATCCGGACAAAGAGATTTCACGATGTGCGAAGGAAGAGGCGATTATAGCTGAGAGACGTTTATAGCTGTTGCACGTCGAGATGTGCGTGCTTAGGTGACGTGATATGGAGATGCTGCGCAAGACGAGGTGTTGCGAAATATTGCGGAAAATTGTAGACGAGGAGTTTTGGAAAATTTTGAAAAGAGTACGTATTTTATGTGAGAACACATAAACATTGTTCGAAAAGAAGGATTCTTTTTGAAAATAAGGATCTCTCTTGTACCAGTATCAGTGGCGCAACTAGGGGGAGTGGCTCATGGGCGCAGCATCCAGGGAGAGGGGGGGGGGCATCATTTTTACCGATTAAATAATAACGTTAAGGATTTTTTTTTATTACTATATTTTCAGAAAAATATTGAAGAAAAAATCTCGTAAGAATAAAAGCGAGAGGGAAAATGGAACATCTGGTGAAAAGGAACATTGGGTATCATTGAAAACATTTTTAAAAAGAAAAAAGAACACCAAAGTTGCAATATTGTCTTTAATTTTGCCCAATAATCAAGAATTTCTGATTAAGGAATTTTTTGGGAGATCACAATGACCTCCCATGTCGCAGGCGAATGTTTCGCACTTTTCTTCTAGTCATTGTGATATTTTAGACGAATAAAAAATATGTAGAGGTAAATTGAAGTTCGAGTAACATTACAACTTTTAGAAACCTTAAATGTATCCCAGACTGCAGTTCGTGATTGCGAAATCTTTTATTTTGTTAGAAAAGAATTAATTAATAAATAAATAAATTTATTTATTTTTTTCAAACTTTCCTCTCGACATATATTTTTTGAATTGGGAGAACTGTTCGCATACATTATTAGATTAAAGATTATTTAAGCACTATTACCATTATCCATTGAGATTGCTTTTCAGGGCGTTATCGTAATTTCTCTCTCTGGTCATTTACACCCAAACAGGTTATCATCAGAAATAGTTACCCATTTTCAATAATAGCTTTCTGCTTCTCGCTGCCTTTTGGGTGGTCTTCCATTAATCTACTGACCTCTGAATGACCTTTGGAGATAATACACAGTGGCAATATCTGAAGTTTTCAAACAAAGCTGACTGATGTTTCTCAAGAAGATATTTCTTGGTTTACTTGCAGGAGATAAGGTTTCCTTGTAATAAGAAGTGTTAATGGAAAAGTGGAGTTGAGTTTGCAGGAATTTTAATCAAACTAGGATGAAACAAGGATTTCAATTTATTTAAGGATTTGAATTATAAACTGATTGCGTAAGCAATTTTGCAAATTATTGTTATTATTTTGTGCAGTTAGCTTTTTCATTTCCTCCTACTGGTTTTGATGAGCATGAAAGACGCTTTAGATCAACGTTTCTCAACTTCTTAGAGCCTGAGGACTAGAAAAATTTTGAAAAAATTCGCGGATCGGTCAAAGTTCTTAAAAATTTCTTTTCTTTTTATCTTTAATATACGTAATACTTTTACAAAAAAAAAAATAATAATCTCCTTGTTGTTTCCACTAAGTATTAAAGAGCTGCTAATAGTTATATGGAAGCAAGTTTTTGTTTTTCAATGCAAAAAATATCTTTAAAAACTGTAGTATTTTAATGTAAAGAAAACAATGTTATAATTGTAAAGCATGTTAAGTTTACCTTTGAGAAAAATCACAGGGAATTATGAAAAATTGTCACAAAAATAGCATTAATAATATCTTATAAAATTCAAACATGAATTGAAGACATGTGGATGAAAACTAAAAATTATGCACTAAAAATCTCACATAAAAAAAGACAATATAATATCTAAAATATTTACACGATGCCACGGATTCGAAACTGTCGTTAGTTTTAGTTTTTCATTATATTTTTTGACCATTCACGTCTGTTTTGAAATTCGCGCCTAGGGGAGGGGGAGGCCGAAGGGTTGAGAGCCCCTGCTTTAGTTGATTCTGAGCATACTTGGTTCATATTTTATAATTTGCTTATAATTTACAAATTAATATTTCTAAAAATTGAAATGAAGTTTCATTAGCAATTTAATTCCACTTAATAATACTTTTGGAAAAAACGATTTGCTTAAATTATTAGTTTTAAAAGCGTAGTATTCGTTAAGTTTTGATTTATCAACTGAAAAATAAAGTTTAATTTATTCTAAAAACTCCCGCTGAAGTCTTCTAATTAAAATAAATTGCTTGCCGAAGAACTGGAATCTGTTACGAAACCGCCATGTCATTAAATAGCGGCACATCAAACTAAGAATTTCCATTGTTTTCCCCCTTCCGCATTTTCGATAACTTTTGAAGTAATTCAAGGTCGAAATCTAAGAAATTCACGCCCCACAATCTTGGCAAACATATGTAAAGCTGCGAATCATATATCTAGCTAAGATACGCAATAGATTCTCCATTAATTAGGTTTGCTTGTCTAAATTTTAGTTTTGTTAATATGAGGACTATATTCTATACTGAATATTGAATAGAAGTTTGTTTCGTTAATCAATCGACATTATTTTTATCGAAAAGAAAGATAATTTTTTTTTTTACATAAAAAAGACTCTCGATTATGACTGATGCTTTTTAGCACTACTTCAAAACTCGTCAAATTTTCAGTCGCCACTTGGAGTTATCACGAAGTTACGTGTGCTAAATATGTAGAGCTCTTAGTCTAAAAAGTTTTTTATTCCTCCAATATGTAATAACTCAATTACATCAATGATAAACGAACTCTGTAAAAGCGCTTTCTCTGCCGTCAAAGTGTTAATGCAGAAAAAACAACTTGCAAGAATCAGAAGTTAGCGGCAGTAAACAATTATTAATGAATTGCACTTTATAATTAGCTGTGGGAAAGAAGAAGAAACTTCTGATTAAAAACTTGTGTATCCCTGACTAAACAATTACGAGGAATCTTCAAGAGGTGCACTTACTGCATATACTGCCGTGCTAAACGCAAAAGTGGTATCTACAGACGATCTCAAACTGAGATATTGCTATTTAAAGTTTTGCGCCGCCATGTATTTGATTCAGGAAGTACTTTTTTAATTAAAAAAAAATTCCCATTCTCAAATGGCCCAATAATGTTGTATTTAGGTAAAATACGTCACAAAAAACTACCTGGTTAGAATAACTAAATTTTGTTCAAAAGTACAGATACGACTTTTGTGCTTAGCATGGAAGTATAGAGATTTATTAGTGTGAAATGGGATGAAAAAAAGGTGTTATGCAATTGCATAATGAATAAATTCTGAATTTTTTTTCCTGTCGACAGTCTTAAAGAGGAAAACAACTTTGTGATAACAATATAAAGTCGGTGGCTTTAGACAATTACTGAAATAAATTAACCCCTGAAATTAGCTACTAAATACGAGATATAGTTGGGCATAACCTAACCTAGCAGTGTTACGAAGGCTACACCGATCATAATCACAGCATTAGGTTAGGTTTGCCCAAACTAACTGTGGACTCCTTAGAAAACCCTACCCCTTAGTGTCCCTTATAAATAAGTTAAACTGTATTTTTACTTAAAAAAATACTAGCCGAAAATAAGAACAAATTAGAAGTTAATCGATTATGTTTGAATTAGGGATGCACCGATAAGCAAATTGGCAGATTACCGATTAATCGGTTGTTGATAATCGGCCGATTTATCTGCTGAGCCGATTAATGATAAGGATGATTGTTTTAATACTACCAATTTTACCATCACTGTTTCTCCTCTATTATGCAATTCCGAGTTTAGAAATAGTAAGTAATTTATTTCCGAGAGAAGATTTTTTTTCCGTTTTCCGAATTTTCACAAAATAATTTCAATATTTTATCGAATTTCTTGAAACCAATTTTCATGTTATTGTCAATGATATTACATTAACACATTGTTAGTTATGTTAATTGGATATAAAAAGGGGGAGGGGGAGGAAGTCTGTGATGAGCACTCCAATTTAGGAGTACCTTTAATTTAACTTTTTTGTAATTAACAGCAATTGAATTCAAAACTTTTATTCTTTGAAAAATTAGAGGCTATCTAAAAGCACTCTACTAAGGAGAAAACTGTCGCCACATGAAAAATGTTGCAACATTGTCTATGTGTATTTATTCAAAGTAGGATAATTAATTTATTAAATACTGAGGATTATTATTACTGTTAATAAAATTATTCATCATAGTTTCTTAGTGTTGGCATGCCTTGAAGAATGATATGTAAAAAATATTTTTAGCCGGCCCAATTTTGCCGATTATTAATAATCGGTAAAGTGGCAGATTAATCGGTACTGCCAATGAATCGGTGCATCCCTAGTTTCAATACAGAATTCAGGCAAAGTTTTACTACCAATCAATTTTCTCGTATTTCTCCCCTGTCTTTATTAATTTTAGGCGACCAATGAGCTTTTCCCCCTTTCCGTCACATGTTTGTCCCATCTGTTTTTGTCAGTTCTCCGATTTCCACAGTCAATGATTGAATTACCCGTCTATCCGTTCTACTATCAATCCATCTTCATTTAGCTCTTCTCGGATTTTGGGATGTCAACTCGCATCGAAGATCTGTTTATGCCTCTTCTCTAACAACCGTCCTTCGTTTAATCGAATCAATGTCTTGATGCTCTGAAATGGCTGATTAGTGAAAATGGGTGGCAACCTGTTTTCACACATGTATCCATTTATAGGGTCTGGGGGGGGGGGGGGTAAAGTGGTCATAAAATCGAGGTCTTTCAACTTTGGGCTTTGGTGGATGGTGGATAATAAACACGAGATTTTCTCCAAAGATTTCACCATTTCTTGTTGCTATTTTACATTACAAAAATAAAGAGCAAGTTACACTAAATTTTAGGAAGAAAACAAAAATTTAAACTGTCTTATGAAATTTTCTTTTTTATACGTATTTATATCCTGAGGTTAAATGGTCTCATGGTTACAAAAAATAGATGTCAAACCATCATAAATAACCATATATATATTTTGATATTCAATACATCTAGTTCTTTTAAAGAAATTGACTTTATTGAAAAAAAAAATATATATATATATATACAAATTTGTGATGGTCAACTACGGTCAAAAGTAGTTAACCAAAAATTTAAATCTTGTTTGAATCTTTGACTTCATCAATGACATTAGGAACATTTCAGGATAATTTCCTATGGTATATCGTATATCCCTTTGAAAATAAAGTAAAGATAGCATCTGCATAAATGCGTTTCAATTTTCAAAAATAAGATGTGCAATATTGCCTTTTCCATATATGGTAATGACTTTCTTACTCCAAGAAATGCCCCGAAGGGAGGTCACTGTGTCTCCCCAAATTTTCTTTATTAGGCACATTTTGCTGACGATTCGGCAAATTTGGAGACGGTATTGCAAGATTCTAACATTGTGGTTATTATTATGTTTATTATTTTTTTTAATTGACTTTTAGTGGTTCGTAATATTTCTTCTCCTTAAATTTAATGTAGACATGGAGTGTGCGCAGTACATGCTTCGTATTTTATCATTCGATAAGATTCGGAATACCATTTGGAAAATTGCGAATAACCCTCCTTCTAAAAGTTGAAGTTTGGGACGCCCCTGCTTACTCCTAAAAATTGTAAACTCACATTCTGCAGAGAAATCCATTATTCCGTTACTTCCATCAACAAGTGGTAAATTGATGGATAGCAGAGATCTTTCAGAAAGTTTTCATGGCTTAAGCTTTAATGGAAGCTCCAGACGGATTTCTCGGAAAGAACATCGTAAACAAACATGGAACCGTTATCCCGGAGAGTCCGTCTCCAAGCTTTCAAAACAAGCGTCCCCCCACATGTGGTATCGCTTGGCTGCCATTCATCATTTCACCGATTCCGAGATTTTTTCCGGCAGCCTCCCAAGGTCGCGTGAATGACAGGTCTCGCTAGAAGAGAAATGTCTTTCCTATCGCCCCCATGCGTTCGGGGAATGTCGGAGGACCTTGGAATGTTTTTCAAAAGCGGTGGGTCCATTGATAAAAAATGTGAGGGTGGGCGAGGGTTCACTCTCGAATTACCGGGCAGTGAAGTTTGAAATGGTAAAAGAGCGGAGGAATGTGGCAAAAAAAGGGAAAAAAAGTTTCCCCAAACAATTTTTTTTGCTCTGTAAAAAATGATGTTTAGAATTTACTGTGTCTGGCAAATACAGTTTAATGCAAATGCAGTAAAAATTAGTTCACGGTAGTGTGGTTAGTAGAGAGTAGTTATGGAGTAGATTTTTTAAGGTTCAGTTTTCCTGAAATTCAATTTAATACCTGCCATTGGCGGGTGTGCGCTAAGGGGCTTAAGCCGCTCCCAGAAGCATCACGACGAACTACATTGATTGAACCAAACTCCTTGAAATGCGTTTTTTGGACTTGATTTTTGGAAATTTGCCAAGATATAGCCCACAACCCCCTTTTTAATTTCACCAAAAATGACTGCAGTTGAATCCGGCAGTCGTCGCAGCTCTTTAGCACTTCAAATTTAAAAACTTTCCGAAGGAGGGCCACTTATTAGCTCTCCCAGGAAACACTTCTGGGTGCGCCACTGCTGAAATTATCCATTCCATCTCATCACTTAGGCAGTGGAAGAAAATTTGCCATCGGCTTCGGTCACCTGATGAACACTACATAAATGTACACACACACACACACACACAAACACACACACACACACACACACACACACACACACACACACACACACACACACACACACACACACACACACACACACACACACACACACACATATATATATATATATATATATATATATATATATATATATATATATATCCGGTAGTGCTTTTCTAGAAAAACTTTCCCTTTTCACATACAGTTTATAATTATTAACTACTCAGGATTCAATTATTTTCCATTAATGTACTGAACAACTTACGAATTCACCCCGATGTGTACATATAAGGTTTATCAAACTTTTAGATTTACTTTTTTTTCCGCTTTTGCTTCTGATTTTTGTGATATTTTAGAGAAATTTTACAAATATATTTGTAACGTTGAAGGTTTAAGTGTATAATTTTTTTAAATTTCTTGGGTCGTTGGTTTTTAGCAAAGATGTGGGCCACCCGCATTGCGGGGTCTGTGGAGGAGACGGGTGCTGATTTCAATTCGTTCTCTTTTGTACTGGTTCCGATTTCATTTCATCAATTTTTAAAGCAACAACCAATTGCTTATTAAAATTGATGCTTGATTTTTCTGAGGGGGGGGGGGGGTAAATTAAGAATGATGAAACACTCTAATCATAGTCAATGAACACATTTTCTTGTCGCTACCTGTTCGGACATGCTATTTAAAAACTACATCACCAACTGTTTATTCACTGAGCGGCGCAGACTTACCTGTCTCAAAATCAAGCAAGTTATCATCACAAAATAAATTGCTCTTAAAAGCAATATCTCAAAAACGCTATCATGAATAAAGAGTGGTTAGGGGAGAAGTATTTGCCCTTGTTTATGCAAACAGATAGTCAAATCGTTCATGTCATTAATCACGAGAATATTTACCAAAGGTTGCTCCTGGGGATTTGAAGCGAGAAATCTTGCAAAAATACTTGACCTTACGGGTTAAGCCTCCAATGGGGTAGAAGTTGTCCCCTTGTTTACTCAGCCTGGGAGGTTTCGCTTAGCTGCGACATGGAAAGAAAATCACTTCTGGGGTAGATAATGTTTCTGGCCACCAGAAATTGAGTTTGGGGAAAAGTCGATAATTACTTTTCCGTGCCATGGTGGAAAAAGTTTTTAATGCCATTTTCTTAGAGATCAAAATATTTTACGTTTAAAATTTATACAACAGGCACAGAAGGTGAATCAGGCTATTGTTCTCAAAAGAGGAGTGCGTATCCATCAAAAGATTCATGGCATTAACATCAAATCAAATGCTTTCCTGTTTATTATTTGAAAATGTTTTATGAATCTCTAATGGAAAATACTATGAAACTACGTTGCTGCTGCATCAGCAGAGGACTGTATTTTGCTGTTGTAATGGAGAAAATCTTATTTTTGTTTTGTACGAATGTACTTTTTCACGAGTTCGCTGGGAGGTCACAGGTCAGTATGACCTCATAAAAATTTCCTTATTCAGAAAATTTTACCTTCCGATTCGGCAAACTTTAACAGATTACTGCGATTGTAAACATTTTCTTATTGATTCTTAGTGTTTCTTTTCTTTACATGCAAGTTGATAGAGGTATGGTCATATTTTATCATTAGGCAAAATTCGGCGTTCACGTGGTAAATGGAGAATTTACCTCCTCCCAAAAGTTTGAGTTCGCGGCGCTCCTACATAGATAAAACAACATTTGTCATCCAGTAATACAGACAGTAGACTACAAAACGCCAATACCATTCACCCAATTATAGTTTGATAACTTGAATTCTGATCGACGAAAGTTTGAGCCATTCCATTTGCAAGAAAACCTGTTTGGTTTACCAATAACGTGCTGCGGTTGTTACTGTCCCCCCTTGTGCTAATATGAGAGTTCCTCCTCTTCCTTTCCAAGCAGTAATAAACTCTCAAAAGGGCAGGAGTCTTGTTACTGAAGCTATCCTACCAGATAGGTATATTGATGTGTTTGATCGTACTTGTTCGAGTTGTTCGGAGCCAACAACAAGTTCTAGGTTCCCCAGCAATCTTAAGGTGCACTTGGTACACTGCCGGTTGATTGTACGGAGCCTAATAAATGAAATATTGCATTGTAACAAATTTTCATTTAAGATTATTAAGTAGAAATTTCAATCCCAAAAATGAAGAAAAACTACTTCTGTAAAATTTACGTATAACGAACTATAATTAGTAAACGAAACCTTTGGGGCATATTCATCTCCAACGTCGATAGCATTCGATTGGATTGAATTATTATAATACACCATAATAATATTAATGATAATAATAATGTCCTGCACATCTTTTACGTATATTTTGTGATTAATTTCCGTTTGTTTTCTAGGATTTTTCAGCAATGTTTGTTACTTGTGTATAACTTTTAACAAAATTACTTATCGTATTCTTGACGTTTAAATATTTCTTGTAACAGCTATTCAACACCAAGAGCACATCGAGAAATTACCTCCTCTCCTCCCACAAGATTATTTCTCACTGTGCTATTGGTAGATGGAATTCAATCAAATCGAATAGGATCGATTGTGGGGGGCCTGAAAAACGGCCTTCCGAAGAGTTAAAAAACAAGCACCAAATCTAGTCTGTTTACGGAAATGAATCAGTCACCAAAACAATTTGGAAGTCACTCTTAGCCATGAATCGAGTAGCCCATGGCAGTTGCAAATTGAAAAAATATTGGCCAATTTAATCCACAGATTTAATTTGTCTGTTGATTCACTTCTACAGACAAAACTAATGACCACAGAATCATATTTTCACCCAATTAACTGAAATAACAGAGCAGCATTTCATATAAAAAACCATTGCTCGTAGCCTGCTAAAAGAAAAGTCGTTGAATGGATTTAAAAAATGTTGCAAGAGATTTGTTTGGCAATAACTCATGCTGGACTTTCATGGTAAGAATTCTTTTTCTGGGTTTCCAAACTGTCACACGATGTCTTGACATTTAAATCACCAAGGTCGTATTTGTGTTCTTCAAGTTTACGTGTGAAGCGGAGGGTTCGTCAGATTCACTTGTAGTTAATTGGACGATTTAATAAGGTGTCAAAATTATCAATGTACTTTCTTTGTAGCAGAAGGATAAGCACTTGTTCCTGTAATGGGATTCGGAATTGCGTTACATGTTGGAGTTTATGGTGAGACAAATGGTTCTTCGGTTATGTGTCGTAAATATTATTGTTTGCTAGGGAATTCATAATGATGTGCTTTTCTTGACCTTGCGATGAAGACCTTGCTGCTGACAGCGTTATGAGGAGCATGCTGAGATTTCAGGAAGTGGATGTTTGAAGAGTTAAAGTGTCAAAAATAATAAAAGGGCAATTTTAAGTGCTATTGTTAGACTAAATTAAAAAAGAAATTGAAACGGGAAACTTTAAATTGTTTTTGAAAAGTTAAAGTTTTCGCAATCAAGGATTGTAGCGAAACTTTGAAACGTTACCCCTCCCCCCTCTATTTAGAATTTCTATAATCTATAGCTGATTTCTCTGGGTTTCTATAAGTAATGGTTTTGAAAAAATCAGTCCATCTTTTAAAATTTTTTAATTCACACTAGATCAGCGTTTCTCAATGTTTTTCTGACCTGCGGACCGGCAAACTATAGAAAAAAATAGCGAATTAAAAAGTCCCCTCCCCCCCCCTTTTTTTTTTCATTTTTTCTGGAACGAAAAAAAAAAAAAAAACTTCTATTGCAGACCGCTAAAACATATGAATTTAATTTTCGAACTAGTGTAGGTTTTTTCCTTTTTTCTTCCCTTTTATGGGGAAAAAAAAAAATTATAAATAAATAAACAAAAACTTGGTACCGTTAAAAATTTCTAATTTATGTGGACGAGTAAAATATATTCTTTTCATTTTCATAAATTATAATTAATAATTAATGCATAAATAAATATGTTAATAAAGCGTTGTAATAAATAATTGTTAGAAAAAATATTTAAAATACCGTTAATACCGTATTTTATATTAATGCTGTGGTGATTTTTCTTTTTCTCCTATCTCCTTTTAGTGAGGATTTCCTTTTTTTTTTTTTTGGGGCCAATGCCGGTCCGTCGGACCACCGGTTGAGAATCGTTAAGCTCTACATATCATTCAAAAAGAACACCAATAAGTTGTAATATTTTATAAGTTGCGTTATGCTGTAATAAATATATGAAGAAATCGTAAAAAATAAATTAACTATATATAAATACAGGGTGTCCACTCCAATCATGGACCAATAGCTAATTTCTAAACCGTTAGAGATAAGCATATAGTTTATTTGGGAAAACATCTCCAAATTATGAAAGGAATTTTGTGTCTATTCAATGTTTTTCAAAAAATCAAATTTTGAAAGAGTTACGAAATTTAAATTTTTATACAGCCCCCCAATCCTATCAATCATATTTAGTAAAACATTCTTGACACTGTAACGTTTAAAACTAAAAAAAAATCACTCTTCTACGACAAAAATTGACCGAGTTATGACGTTTTGAAAAATCAAGATTTTGAAGGATTTCGCATACGGTCCCTTAAGCGATCTCTCGATGACGTCATGAAACAATGCAAAATCTTGATTTTTCAAAACGTCATAACTCGGTCAATTTTTGTCGTAGAAGAGTGATTTTTTTTTAGTTTTAAACGTTACAGTGTCAAGAACGTTTTACTAAATATGATTGATAGGACTGGGGGGCTGTATAAAAATTTAAATTTCGTAACTCTTTCAAAATTTGATTTTTTGAAAAACATTGAATAGACACAAAATTTCTTTCATAATTTGGAGATTTTTTCCCAAATAAACTATATGCTTATCTCTAACGGTTTAGAAATTAGCTATTGGTCCACCTTTGGAGTGGACACCCTGTATATTACAGTTCAACCTCGTTAATTCAAACATGCTGAAAACGAATTGCTGCTAAAGCGAACTACATATGCGATTCTCGTCCTATTATTTGTTGCTCATTATTAAAGAGCGAGACTCGCCTAAGTGGCGACTAAAAATTATTTTTTGGCTGCTACAGGATGTTATGTTGGTCGTCAAACAGGCCACCTACTTTTTTTTTGAACAAAAATACAAACTGCCGATGCATCGTACCGATTATGAAAAGGAAATGGCCATTCGCATTGCCACTGGCGGCCAATGTTAACGTGGAGAGAAAATCGACCCATCTGCTGGACAAAACATTTAAATACATAATTTCAATCTAGAAAATGCAATTTAACTTTGTGGGAAAAATAGTTAAAGATAATCAAATTTATAATTACTCAGCATTTTTTTTTTTTTTTTTTTTTTTTTTTTTTTTTTAACTTCAAGTATGCAGGTGCGTTTAGTTCTTGTTTTGTTTCCATAATGTCGTATAATTTATTTTATTATATTTTTCGTATTTTAAAATAAATACACTGGCGGGAAAAAAAAATAACAACACCAAGAAAAAATTGCTGTAGAGTAATGAAATTTGGGTAATGCAATTGTCTAGTTAACATGTTTAACTGATTAAATGTACAAGATCACTGGCTAATTTAAGCTCAAGAAAATGCTGTGCAAATGTGAAATTATGTTAATTTAATAGAGGGTATAACCTCCAGAATTTTGAAGGCAAGCCTGCAAGCATTATGTCATACAGGTGCCGAATGTCACTTTGTGGTATGGAGTTCCATGCTTGTTGCACTTGCTGTGTCAATACTAGGACCGTCATTGCTGAATGTGGTTGATGCTCGAGGTGCCATCCCATGATATCCCATACGTTATCAAATGGAGACAGACCTGGTGATTTTGCAGGTCATGGTAACATGTCAGCACTCTGTAGAGTACATTGCGTTACAGCAGCGATGTGAGGGCGAGTGTTATCCGGTTGGAAAACGCCCCTTTGAATGCTACTCATGAAGGGCTGTACTACTGGTTAAATTAACAGACTGACGACAAATTTTCAGTCAGTGAGTTTGGGATAACCACAAGAATGCCCCTGCTGTCGTAGGAAATTGCTCCAGAGACCATAACTCCAGGTGTGAGTCCCGTGTGTCTAGGCCGTAGACCGCTTGGATTCAGGCGGTCCCCTGGCCTCCTTCTGACCAATATTCAGCCACCACTGGCACTAATTCAGAATCTGTTTTCATTAAAAAATACAACAGATCTCCACTCCGACTTCCAGTGAGCTCTGTCGTGGCACCACTGCCGTCGGAAAAGGCAATGGTTTGCAGTCAATGGAATACCGGCTACAGGCTGCCTAGCTCGGAGCTGTCCTTGAAGTCAACAGTTTCTTACCGTTCCTTGGGTCACGACGGTACCAACTGCAGCTCAAATGTCAGTCGCAGATGCAGTACGATGCGCCACAGCCGTACGCAAGATTCGGCGATCTTCCTTCTCAGTCGTGCCACGTGGCAGCTCGGAACTCGATCTTCTTGAGGTAGTACCATCCCTTGCCCATAGCTTCCAATAATCATGCATGGTGGAAACATTCCCACCCAAGTCTTTCTGCAATATCGCGAAATGAAAATCCACCTTCTCGTAGCCAAATTGTACGACCTCGTTTAAACTCGGTGAGCTGTTGATAATGGCTTCTTCGTCTTCTTAAAAGGTATTCCTGGCTAACATGAACGCATATCGTCCAATTTCACGGAAAAATAATACACACGAGCTTCACAACACGCTTTTAAAACAAGCCTTATTTGCATGTTCTGAGTGACGCCAGCTGCGCCACACTTATGCGCGGAGCACGAAATTTCAATCGATGTCATCTTTCAGTTGTATAAACACGCCTACCAAATTTCGTGTATCTAACACAAGTCTTTCTTGGTGTTGGGATTTTTTTTTCCGCCAGTGTACATTTATTTTTCAGAAAAGGTTTGAAAGCTTTTTTTAAGCATTTGTCTTTTATATATAATGATTTCGTTTGAGATATATGCAAGTACATAGTGCAATATTACTATATGCAGAATGAAGTGAAGTGGGATTACAATTTTGGAACTTGATTCAAAGTGGCCAGCAATAATGCCAAGGTGGTCACTAACTTTTTTTGGGTTTACTGACCACCTAGCCCAATGGCGGATCCAGAAATTTTTCAAGGGAGGGGCGATTGACTTTTTTTTACTATTTACTATGCATACTAATTTACAAAGCTCCACCACAAAGGATTCGGACTTCAATTTCGAAACGTTTCCGGAGGAGAACGCCAAAACTTCTTCCCCCTATTTCACTAAAACTCGCATAAAATTGCATTTTTAGCACTTCAAAATCGAAAAATTACCGGTGAAGATTGCCCCAAGGGAGGGCGATCGACCCCATCGCCCTTCCCTTGTATCCGCCCCTGCACTAGCCACTATCAAATTTTTTTAGTCTCAAGCTTTTCTCGTTATTGTTCGGATAAGATGAATTACAGTAAAAACAAATCGATTTTTAAGGTCCCTTTGAACTCGTTTTAAGGAGGTTCGACTGTATTCTTTTCAAATAACCTGTCAAAATTATTGTAATTTTAGGAGAAGAAAAATATTAATAAACAAAAAAAACCTTTTGTTTCTTTCTGTATTTGCATATCCTTTTTTGAAGCAAACGTAATGCCAGTGAAAAACACATTGTAAATGAATTCATTTAAAGTATACAAGACGTCTGTACCAACAATAACATATCGAATTTTTTTCAGTTGAAGCTTTCAGCTCGACTAATATGTATTTTTGTTTTAGTTCATGATTACCTCAAGATGTAATTTAGCATAAGTAGATGTGAAAACTGGTTGGAAAGTAACGAAAATCATTTTAAGAATAGTTCTGGCACTCATAAGCGTACTGCAAATACCGAAGTAGGTATGAATGATTTCATTTTGGTTAAGATACACATTATCCCGATAATCTTTGGAATTATTTTCTGTCTATATCTGGGAATGTTCCTCTCTAAATTTATTCTTAAAAAGAGAAAGAAGAATATGATTTACGGGATGCGAAAAATTAAATTGATAAAACAACCTTGAATGTTCGAGAATGTGAAAACTAATAAGAACAATACGAAGCTCAGTATACTGTGATAATATGTATGGGGATTATAAAGCAATTTCAAAAAGCATGAGACGATTGTCTTTGCGCGAACAAATTTATGACTGGGATTTAACCAAGTCGTGATTTTCTCAAGGTCGTACTAATTAAATGGTGCTTAACGCAAGAAGGAACTTGAGCTTGAGCAAAAACTATGCATATTTTTTATGCTTCGCGGGAACAAAAAGAACTACTTCGCGGATGAACTACTTCCGTAGTTTGATCTAGCAAAAAAAAGTATTTCATTGGTACTGACTAATAAGAATCGAATGTTAAACCGTTTATTAATGGAAAGAGGGGGTAGAAACCGAATTCTTAAAGGTACCCTCAATTCCCTTACTCTGCAAATTTACTTTCGAGTTTACAAGAAAAATTAAAATGCCCGGATTTTCTCGAATACTGCTTGTAAACCAAAATAAGTTAAACCCATTATTTGATGAGCTGTATTTTTATGAACATAAAAGTTAGCATCAGATATGTTCCCTTCCTGAACCCCCCTCCATTTTCATGGGTTCCTCTGAAAGGTAGCCTAAAGTTGCGTTTTGGAGACTTATGTTTGGAAAAAAGTTTCCAATTTTGGGTTCGAAAATTATTTATGACTTTCCCTTTGATAATGATCTCTCCAAAACTAGAAGCTGGATCCGCCCTTACCTATGGGCCCGAATCTTGCTCCCCATTTCTGACGTGTATCAATAACTACAAAACTCTGACTCCTTCACCTCTCCCCGCCCCTCTTCTCTGCCCCTCCCCCCCCAAAAAAAAAGAAAAAAAGAAAAAAAAAAAAAAGGAGAAACAGTTGGAACTGCTCTGCAAGTAAGAAACTTGGGTATAGTTTAGCTCTGGTACAAATATGCTTAACCTTGGACGAGTGAATTTTTGTTTAGGTGGAAAGAGGAACGGCTCTCTTTGCTTTATAAGAGGATTTTTGCCTCCAACTCGGATAGTTTCGTATTCCATGCTGATGCGTGCATAATAAGCACGAAACTGCAGTCCATGGATCGAAATAGCCGAGTTGGCGGTGCATAGCATGTTCTTTGATTGGCGTAATACCGATCACCGTTTTGGGCAACGCAAACTTGACTCTTTTCGCCCCTATTTTAAGAAATGGAATCGTTTCAGCTTCGGACGATCAGCCGAAAGTCAACTTATCAAATCAGAACCAGGCTATACTTACGCTCATTGGATGTGCTATAACCAGGCTGTCACCGCCCCCAAAAAATCTTTGCAAGTTTTAAAGTTCAATTCTGTCAAACTTAGCGGCCCGAAAAATAGTTCTTTCACATAGTAGAAACACTTGAAGCTTATCGCTAAAAGGTAGGGTGAGATGGAGAAAAGTTCTTTACACACACACACATTGCATATGATCTTCGAAGTTGATTTTACAATAATATTGGTCTTATTAGCTTCTGTTCTGTTACCAATATCGTTGCAGTCATGGTTATCGGTATATTTACAAACACCGAAATGGGGAAAAAAAAAATCTGAATAAATTGTGACGTATGAAAACTGAAGTTTTTCTGATGATTTTTTCCCCTTCCATTAGAAAGACCCAAGTAACTTTTTGATAGTGAGGGGCGGAGGATCTGTCGCTTGTGTGTTCTGAATTTTTGCTGATAGTGTAGCTAAATACATAATTTGCTTGAAGATTTTCTGTTCATGTGAAATTTCTTGTGCTAGTCCTTGAAAACAGTTCATAAAGCCTTTAGAAGTCCTTGAAAATTGTGATAAAAATTTTAGCTTGAGAGCGAGAACTCAAAACGTTCACATTTGAAATACAAAAGAAGTAATATATTGCCAGCGAACACCAGACACATTTTTTCAGGGAAATTGTCAACTCATCATTTGGGGATGCTTTGTTTGAAAAGGTATCTAATCTCACTGTCTTGATACTTCACCAGCTGGAACCATTTTACTACCCCACAGAAATTTAGTGGGGAGATTTCTTAATAATCAGATTCTTAATCATTAAAAGAAAGGAAGAGCTATTTAGATGTAAGTAAAAGCGCAATTCCAACCATGTAATAAACCAGGAAATAAAAACGTTAAATGGTAACGTTTTATTTACGATGCTGCTGCCAGCCAAGCGAGCTGCTCTGCTGTTCTACGATTTATGTCAACCTATCGACCTTGGACGCTGAAGATTTAACACCAACATGAAGTTAATGGCGCTATTTTTATGCGGATGCAGTTTAACAATACCTCGTCTGACTGTGTCGGGCCTAAGTTCATTTATTGGAAGTGACGTTTTAAGACGCAGACAGTTATTTAATTCAATTTTACGGTTGAAATTCAGTAATGTGGGTCAAATGCTAACGAATGAAAACCTTGAGTCTGGTTGAAACATCTATCAGACTTTCAAAAAATTTCTTTAATGTCGTTCTTAAGGTTATGAGACATATAGACGTCCATTAACATGCGAATCAGATTTTTTTCTGGTAGAAGGTTTGGTCATAACAAAGTGACCATTCATTTTTTCCCCCTAAAAATGGGACTTCCTAAATGTTTCAAATAAAAAAACTGACAGCCAAATTTTGAAGCAGTGAATAAAAATAGCGCCATGAAAAGTTCATCAACTAAACTAACCCTATATTTTAAGGGGGTAACTTTAGTCCGAGAATAAGAGGGATTTTTGAACATGGTTTTTGCTAATTGTGCATTACAAATTTATTCCCGATTTATTTATTTATTTTAAATATTATTGAAAATTTTATTTGATTGACTAATTAACACTCATCTGATCAACATTTTAAATCTCCGCATTAGACACCCTGCTTTGTTTGCTTCGCAAAATTTAGTTTATTTTTTTTTACCTTTTCGGTTTTCGCACAACTGCATGCTTAATGATATCAAGACAATAAATACTCTGAATGCTAAGCCCCATAAATCAATTTTTCCTGTCAAAACCTCTCATTTCAAAATATTTATTTCTTTCGTTAAAAACTTTCTTTGCTTTAACTAAAAACGAACGAGAAAAACTATTTTCAGAATAAGTTTTTGCAAAATAGTCCCTTTCAAGTGCTGCCAATCTTTTGGTTAAAAATCTGCTGAGATCATGTCCAACACAAAATTATTTATGGGGGAGGGCGGGAGTATTCACTTGTTTCACATCAAAAGAGTAATTTTAGAAGAATTGCTGATGATTTTGTTTTTAAAGACGAATCAAGCTAAATTGTTCCTGTGAATATATAAAACGCGAAGATCAAAAGCGAACTTTGACAAAAGCAAAATTTGTCCTCTTTTAAAAAGGTACGGCAGCTGCATGTGATGAGATGTTCAGATAGTATTTACAAATACGTAAATAATAATTTATATGAACAGACACGAATTTCATTTTTCTAAAAATACTTCAAAATTGCAGTCATTAAGTGTTTCTCATTTCGGCCCCACGAAAAGAACTTCTAAATAACCGCCTTTTCCCATTCCAGTTTCACAAAGAAACCTCAAAATTATCGTCTGACCGTCGAGCCAATGACTTTTGCAGTAATTTAAAACTTCCAGACGACAAAATAAAAGCATTCGTATTTGAATCCAATCCTGGTTCAACCCCCTCATTAAACGAAATTCGTCTTTTCAAGAGACACACTCGCTCTTAACGTACCTATAATTTTCCGAACGAGTTTCGTCGGTGCAAAATAACAGGGTTTTCATTTGAATAAGTCCGGAGTTATTAAATTTTGTTTTTAGGGCGTTTAGATTCCAAGGTTTCGTATCTACGAAAACACGTAATTTTAAACCGCACTATTACCTCTCTCTTATTAAAAAAAGAAAACAAAACTAGAATTATTCAGGAGCGTCTGTTTGTAAAGTCGTCTGCTCTAGATAATTTTAACTTTTTTCTCCACTAGTCTGTCTTTTAATTAAATTTCTCATTAAGCTGATTTAAATTTAACTTTGTAAGCAACAGGTTCTTTTTAAATTTTACTATCGATATTGTTTATAATAAAATATTATTGGAATATTTTCTTTTAATGTCTTAAAAAAGCAGAAATTCAAAGCATAATAGGGGAAAATTTAATTCTGGGCATAAATTAAACTACTAATGTATGTTTAGAATCATTGCATATTTGTTAAATTACGTTTGATTTCTTTCAGCACACAGAGTAATCATAAACCAGACATAAACCAAAATGTCAGTTTCAAATTTGTTTTGCGCAGTGCAGGTACACCATAGCCACAAATGGCCATAACGTGAACTAAACTACAATAGTTGGGCCACTATAAATTCAACTTGTGTGTGCTCTACGACGATAGTTTCTTTGTTTTGCAAGGAAAAATTCATAATTTCTTCATAATCATTTTTTACCTTTTTTTTAGCCTACTTTCCCGTTAAAAATAAAAGAAAGACGAAAAAAGTATTAAAATTGGCTTAATGCATCTAAAAAATATCGCCAAGTCCAAAAAATATCGCCAAGTTAAAAAAATATAAAGGTAAAATGAATATCGAAAAATTAAAAATTTGAAAGTAGGGTATTGAGATGGGGAATTTGTGTGTCGGTCTGTCGGTCGGTCTGTCTGTCCCCCCCTAATAACTTTTGAATGAATATTCCGATTTGGACAAACTTTTTTTTGTTGGAAAGATCTCGGCGAGTACAGCTCATTCCCATATTTGATTTTTCGATTTGAACAATTTTTGGTTCAACTTTGAACCGTTCAAACAACCTGTCCCGCGATGCTAACTTTTTAGTTAACAGTCCGATTTGAACAAACTTTTTTTTGTTCGAAAGATCTTTTCAAGGATACTTCATTCCTGTATCTACATTTTCGATTTGAACAATTTTTCGTTCAACATTGAACCGTTCAAACAACCTTTCCCCCCTAATAACTTTTGAATGAACATTCCGATTTGAACAAACTTTTTTTTGTTGGAAAGATTTCGGCAGGTACAACTCATTCCCATATTTGATTTTTCGATTTGAACAATTTTTGGTTCAACTTTGAACCGTTCAAACAACCTGTCCCGCGATGATAACTTTTGAGTGAACAGTCCGATTTTAACAAACTTTTTTTTTGTTCGAAAGATCTTATCAAGGATACTTCATTCCCGTATTTACATTTCCGATTCGAACAATTTTTCGTTCAACATTGAACCGCTCAAGCAAGCTGTCACCCCTAATAATTTTTGAGTGAACAGTCCGATTTAAATAAACTTTTTTTTTGTTCGAAGGATCTCAGCAAAGATACTTCATTACAGTATTTAAATTTTCAATTTGAACATTTTTTCGTTCAACTTTGAGCCGTTCAAACAACCTGTCCCGCGATGCTAACTTTTTAGTTAACAGTCCGATTTGAACAAACTTTTTTTTGTTCGAAAGATCTTTTCAAGGATACTTCATTCCTGTATCTACATTTTCGATTTGAACAATTTTTCGTTCAACATTGAACCGTTCAAG
>JAXGGA010015281.1:0-29609 GCA_038373865.1 Uloborus plumipes
GTTAGTTCATGTTGTCAGTGTGTTTGAAGAAGAAGGCAGGAAAAAAGTAGAGCAAAAAATAGCAGAATTGATACCGATCCTCAGCATGGATGAAATATGCAAAGTTTTTACAACACTAGCCGAAAACTCAAACAGAAACACCGTTATTCTAAATGCTGCTTCATTTTATTTGAGACAAAGAGAAGAAGTGCTTGAAGTGAAAGCCATAGTAGATTTGCTATATGCTTTCAAAAAATTAAATTTTACAGATGTGAGACTTTTGCAAAGTTTGTTAAATAGCCTTGTCCTGAAAATACCATCCATCCAGCAACCCAATGTTATATCAAGCATTCTCATGACTTGCGGTTCTTTGCGGTACAAACATCCAGGTAAGACACTTGTCATGTAATCTAAAGTTAGTTGGTAAAAACACAGTGAGCGCTCTATATAACGACCATCTCCATCAAATAGAAAAGGTCTTTATATCTAACGAGTGGTGGCTAATTTTTTTAAAATATACATGAATCATGTATGTTCAGTACTTTCATTGAAATTGGCGATTTTTTAAAGATTTCCGCTAAGTACTCAATTTTTTTTTATTTTACTGGAATTAAAAAATCTATTAGTTCAAAATACTATAACAAAATATTAACAGATTTCAAATTAGAAAATATAAGAGAAAAATAGTGCATACTTGCAGATCATTTATTACAAATAGACGGAAAGAGAGATTTAAAGAGATTAAAGTAGTTTTTGTGTCACTTTTTTTATCCAAGCATCATAACCATAGAAAAATAATTATTTAAAAGGAATCTAATTGCTGCATACAGGTAGTGGAAAAAAAATATTGAAACACTTTGGCAACTTTATAAAGGTGAATTTTTCTTTGTTTTTTTCTAAGGGTATGATTAGGCTGGGTTTTTTTTATTAATTATTGGATACTTACGTATTAACTCCACCGCAGCTACTGATTTGGCAGTTAAAACACATTTGGCGTTTTTTATTTTGTTGCGGTTATTTCTAGGTGCACGCAGTTATTTGAAATACCCAAAAAACATCAAATAAACGGCTAAATATATTTTAACCGCCAAGTCTGTAAGCTGCGGTGGGACTAAAACGTAAGTGCTAATTATTGTTATTATTATTATTATTTTCATGCATCATAATTCACACCTTTTTATGTAAGTAATTGCCCTTGTTTATGATTTGTTTCCTCTTTTTGATTTAGATCCTTATTGTTCAACCATTGATTGTTTTCAAAAATGACGTAAAACCTTCATGCCTAAATACTGTATTTATTTCCTTTTATTTTACAGCTCTTCTTGAGGCTTGCGGAAATTGGATTACAAATAACATTGAAACATGCCGTACAAAGGAATTAGCTGCGTACGTTTTAGCTGTCTCATCTTTAAATTATAACACAGTTGAGACTGAAAACTATTTACAAAGTATTTTACGATATTTAACATTTGAAAAAGTACAATCCCCTGAAGTTTGGCTCGATATAATTTGGTCTTTAGCAGTACTTAACTATACAGATAGAAAAATCCTACAACATGTTCTTTCTGAAAAATTTTACAAGCCTCTAATTGGTAAAAGTTTTTGATATTTTTAGCATGTAAAGGGCCATTCAGAAATCTTGTGACATAACTTTTGTAATTTTTTATCTATTTTGACATTCTAATATGATTTTTAAAATGTACCAAAATGTTTGTTATGAGAAGGGACCTTCTCCTTTTTTTTAACCTTTTTTAAATTTAGCATAAATGTTGACTCAGAAAGGTCATAAAGAAAATAATTATGTGTTTTTTTGAATATTTATTTATACATACAACTGAATATGAAATGTCTTAACTCTTGTTTTTTGGATATGGTATTCTGATCATCTACATCTTTAACATCTTACTATAAATCAGATCCATACAGAATAAATAGGTAATAATAATTAAATCATAGTTTAGAAAAATCAAAAATACGCTTTTAGATTAATTAAACTATAAAGCTTTAAACCATGATGCAGTATAAGTTAATATGGAACCTATTATACATCAACATGTAATACAGATGTAATGCCTTTATTTACTTTTATATTTGCAAAAAACGTGAATTTTATCTTTTATTCAGAGTTTCATGCACAAACAACTAAATTACTTATAATACATCAACATGTTTTAATATAGTTTAGCTTTTAGTATTAATAATAGTGTCAAATATATTACTTTTATGTTTGTAAAGATTGTCAATTTTATCTTTTATTCAGAGTTACATACATACAAACAAACAAACTCACATGTGAAACTAATAAAAATGTATTAAAAAGGAAAACAGATTTCCATTTCCATGATTTTAAGTTTAATTCGGTCAAGTCTTAATACGGTCTAGTCACAAAAAAAAACTTTTAGCTTTTCTTATTTATGGAAATGAATTTCAATTTATTAACTTATCTCAATACAAGAACAATTTTACACCTTAACAAGGAAAAATATTGTTTTAATCTATATATTAAAAAAAATTTCATAAATATGCTTTGTAGTTAAAGAGAACGCTTTACTAGATAATAGATAAAGATGCGAGCTCTAAGGTTTGTTTCTTAACGTTATCTGCCATTTCCCATTGTATTATGCCTCACATGGTTTATGAATGGTCCTAACTAATTTTATGTAAATATATATATTTTTCTTTTTGACAGTTTTAAATAATCATATTTTTTTCAAGTTACATGATTTGTTTTATATTGTAAATTACATTTATGAAGATAGAATTGCATTATATAAGTGTAAATTTGACTAAATGATGTATGGCAGAGCAAGATGTAACATTCATATTAACTCGCCTAGCAAGTAACTTTTGTATTGGGCATTAGAAAAGACTTATAATTTATTGTCTAATCCTTCATGGGTTGAATTTCATGTTTAGTCCCCACTACTTGGAGCAATGTTAAACAAAATTGAGTTATTGTTGCCATGTGATTCTTTGCAACACAATTTACCTAAATGCAATGTTTTACAGTCATTTATGAATGCAAAATATTTAAATAAAATCTTCAAAACTGGCATCTGAATCAAGTGAATGGAGGCATAAAACTATAGAATGCAATATCTTAAGAAAGCAAGAACTGTCGAAAACCTTCCAAAATAAACAAACAGCATGAACTAAAATGCATAGAATAAACTTGCTTCTTGGAATAGTTTTACTGGGCATTGTATTTTTGCTTTTTTACTTATGAGTAATGATTTCTTTATAAATAATAATGATAATTTTTAGGACAATTCAAAAGGTGCATAACTTCTTGAGTTGAAACAGAATTGTTGTAATTAATTTTCAGTATTATTACTGCAGACAATTACTTACTTATGTTCATGAAGAATTAAATCTATGTGTCCTATTTTACAGATGGTTCAGACTTCAAAATAAATAACAACAAGCTTAAACTGATGAATCTAAAAACAGTTCTAAAACTAACTTATCCAGAATGTGTGTTTGGCTGTGACTTATTTTTGGAACCAGTTCAGGTAAGTGATATTACAAAATATCATTATTTTATGCATGTGCTAGAAATAGTATCTTTATTTAACTCTTTAAGGCAAGGTGGTCACAAAAGAGGAATGAAGAGGAAAAAAATTTTATGTTTAAAATTACAAAAATTGCTGCTGAGGTTACGTTTTGTTCTCTTTAATAATCCTAGATATCAGTAGCACAAAGATGCCTCTTTCTTCTGGCTCAATTTCTTATTCAAATCACCCCAATTTTAAAATTTTAATTTATTCTGAAAGAGTAAATCATTTTTCTCAGGTGTTAAATCATGCTATTGTAAGATATTTAAACTCACTTTTGAGTGTATGAGTAGGTCCCTCCCCCCCCCCCCCCCCCAAAAAAAGGAGCAGCACCGCCTGTGAAAAAAATTTATCAAAAAAATTTTTTTGACTGTCGAATCTGTGCCTATATGATCAATTAACAACAATTTAACAACAAGCTGATATTTTTATCATTTACTTTCAGATTCTTGAAGCCACAGAAATTCAGAACTCTAGAAAACATGTGATTAAAGTACTGAGCAATTTTGTACCAAAGGATAAATACTTATGTTTCCACATAAACACAGATATGGGTATTTTCCTAGGTAAGTAACTAAATTTTATTATTTTATACTTTCCTAATTTTATGTTTCATATTGGGTCTGTTTAGGGCTAATTTTTAAATCACTTCAAAACCCTTCTCAAGTTTATGGTTAAAATAGAAACTTCAAAATTAAAAAAAATAAAATAAAAATATATGTGATGTTGTAGTTAAAAATAATCCAGGATGCAAAACTTTTAAGACTTGTTTATTAAAAATATTAGCACTAATTTGAAACATTGTTAAAATTTGACAACTATAAAACTGTCACCGGGAGAACTATCTGACGGTGCATCTTATTAGTAATCCTTTGCTCTCACTACCGCTGTGTGCCACACGTGCCCCGAACATTTATAATGCTATGTTTATTGGTTATAAGTATAGAATTTACCTATCTGAAAATATATTTTTCAGATGCAGAATTCATAATGGACAAAAGAATGAAGCCCCTTTCACTACATGAGTATGGAATCAAAGCTAAAAGAACGAATGGGAAAATATTGCCTGAAGGTTCAAATAGGTTAGTATTAGATTATGTGAAATGTTTAATACATGTTGTATTAAAATATTTATTTTCTGTTATGCTTGTTTGTATAAGTACATATCTGCCTAGGTACTAGCATCAATAATAAACCATTCTGTACAATCGCCAAAAGTTGACCCCTCCCCCTTCATACACACTCACTTCAATGCCTGTTTCTGTTGCAGGTTGAAACAATTCAAAACAATGCTAATACTTTATCATTTTGAATTAAAAATGGAACTGCTAAACTGCACTATAATTTAACAATTGTTTTATGAATTTCTAAACATTTAACAGTACCAAAATTCATTATAATGCATTTAGTGCATTAGTTGTGCATGAGCAATTGAGCATTTCTTTAAAAATTGCTAAAAGCAGAGATATTCAAACATCATATAGATATAAAATACAGCTGAGCCAGCATAAAATACCATGATTGTTTAGAATTCAGAGAAAGGCCCTCTTTTATGCCTTTAATGTGTAAAAACATATAGAGACTATAAATATTGATGCATAATGCTTATAGTTAGTCTCATGGTTTTGATTTGAATGGTTAACCTTTTAGCTATTGCTGTGTATCCTTGATATGATTTTTTCTTCTTTTTGTTCAAGATTATGCAATTTAGGGTCTAATTATAGCAACAACTTTGCGGCAATACAATTCTAATTAACCAGTTAGCGCCCATTTATTAAAATTATTTTAAAATGAAAAGTTTTGACAATTTTTTTAAAATTACATTTTATACTTCATAAATAGAAGGAAACCAGCCAATAAGTAATAAAAAGGTATTGTGTTAAAATCAGGTGCAAATTTACTATACACAAAATCATCACTAAGTCTAGAAACTAAAGCAAATGTCGACTAATTGGTTTCATACTACATTTGAAATAAAAGTACTCTCAAATCTACTAGCAAATAGATTCTAGCTTTTTAATGCTGTTCTCTTCTCCAATAGGATTGCTCTTTTAGTATTTTTTCATAAAGATTATACTTTGAATTCTGTATCACTGACTGGGAGCAATGCATTAACTGTCAAGCTGCTGTCATCTTTGGGTTACAAAGTAGTACAGGTAATATAATTTTTTACAGCTAGATAAAGTGAAAATTGCAGTAAAAACATAAGACATCTGTATCAAGATTGCACACGAAAAATAAGGTACTTATCTGTTACGAGGCATATTTTCAAAGTAAGCACTGTTTTGGTATTAAAAAAACAGGCACAGACGTATTTTTACATGAAAGCCGATACCTTAAACTTCTTTTCTACACGATTGCAACCAACATTACAGCACTTATACTGTACAATTAGCATCAAAATGACTCTACCGATTGAGAGTGCCGCTGACTATGAAGTATGTGCAGTAATTTGTTTTTTAACTGTAAAATGATTTAAAGCTATCGATATTCATTATGAGATTTCTTCAGTGTGGTCCAAACATTATGAGCAATGGAATGGTTAGGAAGTGGGTCCGAGCGTTCAAAAATGGTCGTTCTCATGTGCACGATGAGGAAAGAAATGGATGACTTTCGGTCACTAATGAAGATTTGGTGCAGAAGCTACCCAGATCTAATGCCCAGTGACTACCACCTGTTTCTCCATCTGTTGCAGCATCTCGGCGGCCATTGCCGGGACAATGACGTTAAAATGACGGCGGTGCTGTGGCTGATAAAGCAGGCGGCAGATTTCTTTGAAAAGAGACTTCAAAAACTGATTGTATGATGTGATACGTGCCTTAATGTTGGTGGTAATTTTGTAAAAAGGTAGTTTAAGGTGTAGGCTTTCATGTAAAAACAAAATTTTAAAGATATCTCTGCCTGTACTTTATTTATACCAAAACGGTATTTACTTTAAAAATATGCCTCGTACATATGTAAATCCTTTGGCTTGGCAACTTGTTTCTTTTTACCTTTAAAAAATTGAAAATATTCCTTTACAGTGCTTCTCTTACTTTTTTCCCCGGATTATTTCACTTGTTAACTTTGAATAAAAAGACAAAATAACGTGTAGTAATGCTAAATATATAGTTTCTGCACAAACGGGGCCGCCATTTACAAAATGCAAAATAATCAGCAATATTTAAATAACATGGTTACCTGTGAGGGAAAAAATTCAGAAATAAACTCTTAAGCAGAAAAGGAGCTATTGATTTTACATTGAGGTAAAAGTACTGTTGCTTAGATATTACAGATAAACTGCTCTTGACCTTGCATGTCATACATCAATTCATTCAATAAAATGGCTCTGAAGTTACTTTAACAGGCCTCATAGTCCTCCTATATCTCCTATATTTTCTCAGTTTGTCAGATACTCTCCTATATTTCCTATATTTCTTACTTAATCCTATATTTTATTTCTAACTCCTATATTTTTTTCATCAGATGTTAGATGCTGCCCAAAAATGCAAAAACTACTTTCCTCCTCATAATATTTTGCAGATTAATTCCGATTTAGCTCACTAGTACATATATTGTGCATAATTCTTTTAAACATGCTATGACGCATGCTGTAAGCCATTATAACATTGAAGATTTTTTGGATTCAGTATTTAAATTTCTTCATAAATATCCAGCTCGCAAAGAAGATTTCCGAGGTATCCAAATCAATGTCGGAACTAATGAAGAAATGATGCTGCGATTTGTTAGTAATAGGTGGCTGACACTAATACCAGTCATCACCAGAGTTATCAAACAGTGGGAAGCATTAAGGGAATATTTTTTGAAATTCATACCGGAAAGCAAAATTCAGAGTCGGTTGCAGTCACGCTCGTATCAGTTCATGAGATCCGGTCTTACTGATTCTTCTTTAACTCGTTTACATTTCCTAAAATCAGTAGGGGAAAGTTTTGAAAGTTTTTTTTTAATTATGCAAATAAAAGAACCATTAATTCATATTCTTCAACAAATTGATGATTATTGGGGTGAAAAATTAATGATGAAAAATAATCTTGGCAATTTCAAGTACCTCTTGCTCTCAAAACTCGTTAAAGGGCAATTCCATGGTGTTGAACGTAAGAATTGCACGAAATTTGCTTTAAAAAATAAAAAAAATTGCTGGTATTCAATTTTGAAACTGACCAAAATATTTTTTTACATACTTTCCCATGTATGTAGAATTATTAACCATGAAAAGAATTTCTGATAAAACATTTTATTTAAACAAAAAAAAATTCAATTCATGGTGTCGGATGTATGAGTTGAATCTGAAAAATGAGACTTGCAAAACTAAAATCTAAGATTCAGGTCAATGGCTTAGTCTGTAATATTGTAACTACTTTATGCCAAAGAACAATGATGAAAGATAAATAACACAGAAATTTTTTTTCAATTTCTGAAGTATTAAGACTTGAAAGATGGAATTTGGTATTGGTGTCGGACGTAAAATCTTGGTGTCGGACGTAATATGTACAAAACTACATGGTGTCGGCCGTAAGTTAAAAAGTTTTAAATACCAAGTTAAATTGATTTTATTTTTGTTCGAAAATTGAATAATATGGTAACGGACAATACATGAGATATTTTTCAATATTACACTTTAAATATTTTAATTAAACGTAAATTGTCCTTTTGACTTCCAATTGGGATAGGCAGAAATTTTTTTTTATAATATTTTCTTTCAAACACAAAATTTTATCCTGCTTCCTTTGGCCGTTTAAAGTGACCTTCTGCCCTATGCATCAGAGACTTCGTTCTCTTCATGATTTAATTGAGTAATGCATCCTGGGTAAGGAACGAACTGACTCATACAGAACGATAACCCAGTCATTCACTTTAAGATTTGAAATAAAATTCATATCTTCAAATTCATCAGATATATCACTGTAACAACATAAGTCTTAAATGTTTTTGAAGAAGAAGTTTCTGAAATACAAATTTCATTGGTGGAAATTGCTTTTTGAATACTTGGAACTACAAGGATTTTCTCCAAATATTGGAGCAAAGTTGCGGAATCCTGCATAATTTCTTCAGATGATTTGTAGTGTACATGCATGTCTTTAATTAATGACGAAGCCATAGATGCATACTCTCGTGATGTGCTGATGAACGAACACCTTTCCTGCTTTTGCATTCCTCCAGACAGTTCTTTTTATTGTACCACCTAATGCTGCCGACAACCCTTTCCCATGGAACGTTGCGAAAAAATTCCAGATTAATTTCACATCGCACTTCTGTTCAGATAAATAAAAGTTGCAAAATAAATATCTTTGTTAAATTCTGAACAGGGTCCATCTGAGAAAATTTGAATATTTTGAATACTTGGGTAATTGGCTTTAAAATATAATCAAAAAGGTAACTTACTAATTTATGTACAGTGATTTTAGTGTGATCTAAAATATCAGAAATTATGCCAAAACTTTAGCGATCCATGCCTGAGCTGAAAAAACTATGGCTAGGACATATGCTCAATGTGCGGATTAAATCTCATTTTGCTGTAAAATTGCAGCATTTTCAGAAAAATCAAGCTGCATTATTACAACATTTTCACCGTTGACTTGATATTTTAACTGCTGAAAAGTCTTAGCTTGCTCTCGTTTAACTTATGTGTGAAGGAGAAAATTTCATTTCTGTTTTACCAGTTTCCCAAAAGCCTCTATAAGTACTAATTAATTGTATTTTTGACATTTTATCATCACTTTTTAGCCACTGAAACTATCGTATTGAGGTAGATTGTATTAATTTATTTTCTGATTTAGAAGAAATATTTTAAAGAAGAGCAACTATTAATAAAGACATTTTTAATGACTACAGTGCAAAAAAATGAGATAAACTGCAGTCCCTCACCTCTTCTGTGGCAATTTAGAGCAATCCCATAACTAGAACAAGGTATTGAATGAAAAAAAATTGGTGTTGGACCTAATGCGTTGTCAGACTTAATTTTTTTCATGTGTCCGACACCATGAAAAACAAAAAACTATTGTTTTGAATTTTGATCGGATTGCACATTTTCAACAGCAGTTGATGTTCTTATTTGCAGGTAAAATGTTTTGTAAAATAGTCTATCCAATTTTATACATCACAAACATTTAGGTAATTTGGTGTCGGACGTAATTTTGTCAAAGTGCCTATTATAAATAGACTTCTACAGGAAAAAAAAAAGAATTCAGGTTTAATTTTTTATGCTACATTTGTTCTACAGTGTTGTGGCAAGCATCTGAAGCAGTTATAATTTGAAAAATATTGCAATTATAGTTTGAAATACTAAGTTCAACAAGTTATCAAAAAATGAGTCATGGCAGCGTGTCCATTATACCTTTGTTTAAAGTCTTGTAACTCTTAAAAGATTAAACTCTTGTGATAATTTGTATTATTTTCTTATACTGCAACTCATAAGCTTTAAAATGATACCTAATTTGTGAGAAAAAAATGATTTTGAAAAATTGGTTATCAGTTCCCCATTTCTGTGGAATTGCCCTAAAGCAGTTTTGAGTCATGGTCAAGCTGATGTCGAACAAGGATTTTCTGTTAATCGTCGTTATGTCACTTCTTCTCTGTTTCTTTGAATGAGCATAGGATAATAAGCCTTTGTACTGTTGAGGCAGAAATCAGATGCAGGGGTGGTGATGTGACGAAAATTTCTGTAACGCTTAAGTTGTTGAAATCTTTTCGGGAAGCTCACAAAATGTACAAAGCATACTTAAGGGAAAATAAAAAAGAAGAAGAAACAGAGGCTCTAAATTTAAAAAAGAAATGTGATGACGAAGTAAACAGCGTAGAAGCTAAGAAAAAACAGCTACAAAAAATGCAATGTAGAATCCTACTGAGAATGGTGCTTTTTTTTTTTTTTAAACATGTGTTGCAAATTGTATTAGTATTCTATCTCTCGAAATTTCGATATAATTCGCTATGGATCTTGTGTATTTTCTTTGAAACTCCTTTACATATATTTTTGAAACTCCTATATATATATTTTTCCCTGCTATGACCCCTGCTTTAAGTACTTCAGCCATTACGTAACAAAACTTACTTTGAGTCACAAAACTTATAACAAACTAAAAGTATCAAAACTTAATTTATATTGAGTGTAAGGCACAATCTGCTGACAAACTCTCACTTTCACATCTTCGTGAAACAATGTAACAAATAGCTTATTTATGTAGTTTTTAAAATAATATCTTATGCTAATCAAGTTCTTACATTTAAAGTTTTTTTTTCCTCAATTTACTAGATTAATAGGATTTTTACCTAGACCAACCCAATATATATATGTACTATAATTGTATATAAATTAAAAGGGTCCTTAGCGATTTCAAAACAAGAATTTCCGTTTTCACTCCTATTTATTCTTTGATATTGTTGCTCTTTACAAATTACCTTATTAAAATAAATGTTTCAGAATCCTATGAAATGTGTAGGAACGCTTATAATCGATTTATAATTTAGGTTCTTATGATGCCATGATTTGCACATACTGTGAAAAATTGTTACACTTTAATTTCTTCTATTTACGATTTTCTCTTTTACCGTACCAACCATGTAATTTTGTCATGAAAAAATTTTTAAACACATATGTTAGCCAACATTTTAAATACTTATAAATATTTACAGGTACGATTCTCAGAATTTATAAGCAACGGCACAGAAGTCAAAAAAGCAAAATACTTGTTACAAAAGATTGAAGATGTTGTACAGAAAAAGTGATGTTTTAATTTATATTTTTACAAGTATTAATAAATTATTTCAATGTTGTCTGTTTTTGTGCACAATAATTCCGTAATCACCATAAAACACATAATTATGTTTTATACTATTAAATACTTTGATCATCATTAATAGCCAACACTGGAGTCTTGACTACAACATTTTATCTCTAATAATCTGGAAAACTGAAGCAATATGCTCTCTTACACATCCTATTTTTGTACTTTATGCTGGTACAAAAACCTTAAAAAAGTCTTGAACCCATACCACATGGCCAAAAAAAGAGGTAAAATCGTATGTAAATTCAATTACAAATATAATTTATAAGATAAGTATTTTAATTAGTTTGTTCCACTATTTATGTGTTATACGTTAGTCACAAAATCAGATAATTGTACCTTTTAAAACTCATGTGTTTTAGATCAAGAAGTTGTGAAAAAAAATTGTGTGACTAATGTAATAATTTAAAAATGACTACCATTATTTAAAATTAATTTAACTTAGGCTCATTTTTTCATTTAGTTTTGAACAAATAAAAATTACTAAATTGCCCAATTTAACAATCTAGACCTTATGTTTATTTAAAGACAGTTTTAAAGGCCTTGTGAAAAAAATTTCCACAATTTTTCAATACACTAAACTTTTGGCTTATAGTTAATAAATAATAATCTAAAAGTTATTTAGCTGATAAAAAAAATAACTTTCATTCATAATTTTTTTAAGCAATACTGCAAGACGTTTTAAATAACTTATAAAATTTAATGAAAATATATACAGATGCAAAATTATTTGTTTTTTGGCCAATTTGAAGCATTTTTCCATGAACCAGAAGATGACTCTGCACCAAATGTCGCCTGTTTTGCATGTTGTTTTCTTTTCTTGCCAAAATGCCTTCCATAATTCTAGAAATATTTCAAACAAATTAGAAAACAATAACACTTGGTTTCAACATCGACTTTACAGAATTAAATTATAAATTCAATAAACATTTTTTAACTAGAAATTGTTACATTATGAATTAAATTTAGTTTTATTTCATTATATCGCAGTTCTCCTGGTAGCAAGCCTGACTATAGTGGGGTTGGTCTTTGGGTTTTAATACTGAGTGGGCATTTCCAGTAAGGTGGGCCGAAAATAGTTTTTTTATTTTGATGAAACGGAAAAGGTGTCATTGGAGGAGCAAAGTACACATAAAAAATTCAAAACTTTTAGGTCAATTTCTTCATCTGCCACAATCGCGTTGAAGTTTAGAAAAAATGTAGTTTTTTTTTTCTTTTGAGATCTTTAATCAATTATTAATATTTTTTTTAATTTCTATTTTCAATTACGGGTAGGACAGAAAAAGTCCCATGGGGGCATACATTCCAATAAAAAAAATTGGTCTTTGGTATAATTGCTCCCTTTTCCACAAATGCATAGAAGTTTTGGCAATTTAATGTTCTTTTCTACATTTTTCATTAACTTTTTTGAAACGTTAAAATGCTGTTTTCGCCGTATTTATCTAACATAATTGCATTCTTTGTCACAGGCATTATTAGATGTTTTGTGGTAACAAATTAACTGATTATTGTTTATAAGTTTTAAAATTTGAAATATGCTATTAGAAAATTTGTACTGCTCTGTTAACTTTGCTTTCAAAACCAAAGGAAAAACAGACACGAACTCACCGAAAAAAGGGTGGATGTACAGAACATTTTTGCCTTCCTTCCCAACAGAATAATTTATCTACTCTGTTTTAAGCAGCAAAAATACTGTTCGTGTTGAATTTCTGTATTTCAGTATTTGTATCTTTATATAATAAAATATATAATATAAGATATAGAATAATAATAAAAGAACATTAAAAAAAAGTCATGTCCATGGCTTCTGTCACCATTTTAATAGTATTTCTAGTCCTAGCTGACGTAGGACATCTGAAGGAGACGGTAGATCCTAAAATAGCTTGGGATACTAAGTTTAGTTGTGAGACAAAAGACGATTCGTTTTTGGATGTTTCTGACGTTGGTTGATAACCAAATCGAATAGACAGTAGCATTCTCTAACTCTAAATTTTAATTTCTGAACCTTGAATGCTGCATATTTTTTCAATTAATTTTCATAACAATGTTTTTATATCTTGGTCTTCTTCATTTACCATTCCTGTGGTTAATGATGTGGTGATGGCCATATTATTTATTTGTCTAAAATCTAGGTCCCTTAGCACTGCTGGTTGTTTCAGCAGGCAAATCATATGGGCAAACCATATTACGAACAGCGCAAGATATCTTAACGCTTCAATAGATTTCGAACTATGGGTTTCAAGCTAAGAGTTCGGTAGGCATTTGTGAGCAACCTAGACTACATAATAGGCTCTGTTTTGCTGGATTGAAGCTCTGGCGGACACAGTCCAGTTGAAACAGCTGCACAACTATCAAAGCACGTATTTTTGAATCCATGCTCAATTCTTCAGAAATTTTGATTCCTTTCACCTATGTGAACTGACAGGAGTAGTCTAGAATGGTGGCATAAGTTGGTCTTGGCATCCCATCAGCTTAGGTCCAGTAGTTTATTTTATTATCAGGTGTCAGATTGGGATCTCGCTCGTATGAAAAGTGCCCACAAAATGTTGCAGTTCTTTCTGTGTTTTTATTTCTTTATTTTTCAACACCAACAATGACATTAATTTGTTTCCTATTCTAATGTTCATCCAACTGCTGCTGTTGTTAAGGAATAACAACGTTTTTCTTATTTTGAAATATTTACAAGTGATTAGGATTAAGCTCTGTGTTGTTCAAAATGGTTTTTAACATAAGTCAAAAAGAGAGCTGCACAAATTTTCTAATAGCATATTTCAAGCTTTAAAATTTATAGGCAATAAATAGCTAAGTTAGTAGCACCAAACATCTAAAAAAGCATCGTATATGACAAATAATGCACTTATATAAGATAAATAAAGCAGGGTTCCCACGGGCCTGAAAAAAGCCCTATAAAGGCCTGATTTTTGAGTTTGATTTTTAGGGGCCCCTAAAAAGGCCATATATTTTATCAAAAGCCCTAAAAATGATTCAAAGCCCTATTTTTTTTTAAAGAATTTGTAAGAATTCTAAGTACGCGTCTCGCTCCCTTCCATTTTTTCTCGATCGTCGTAACACAGCGTGGAGATTCAAGGTCGCAGATCAAGGTGAGACTTATCGGGCTTTAGCCACGCCTGTGGTGTGAGGGTGAGCTTTTATTGGGTATCGTTTTCCGTGACGTATACGTGTCTCCTGGCACAGCCATCTTAACACAAGTATTTAGAAGGCTGTGCTCCTGGTTGCAAAGAAAAAAGATAAAAAATTAAAGATTATAAATCTGCTGAACTTGTTATTTTATGGACGTTCTTCGACGATTGTTGATACGTAGAAGCGTGGGTCGATTTTGCACGGCGATTTGAAATAGCGTGCATTTCTGTTTTCTCTTCGTATCTTGTTTGCAAGTGCTGCGCAAATTGCACCACGCTGCGCTAAATAAAGAATCTTGCGCCATCCTGCTCCCAAACGCACTTTTAGATCGAAACTGCGCCTGACTGCGCCAAAACGGCCGTTTTTCTAGCGAATATCGCTAAAAAGGGGCATAACTTCTGCTTTTGTTAACCGTACGTTATGACGGTTGCTATGCGATATTCTGAACATGTGCGTCGCGAAAAATATTCTCCTTATCTGAAATTTCAATCCTTTTGCATCTTGCAAAAATTTTGATATTTTTCACAATCCAAAATTATTTTGACACATGCTACCTCAGCTTAACTTATTTTATGTTTTATTTTGAGAAAAAAGTAATTTATTTTTAAAAGCTTGTCAACATCTAGCGTTTACGTCGGGAACGAAGTTTCCTCTGTTGAAGATTTCAATCCAAATGCATCTTGCAAACATTTTAATATTTTTGACAATTAACCGTTATTTTGACAATAGATACCTTCCATTAGCTAATCTACTTATATTAAAAACTGAGTATCTTTCTAACTATCTTTCTTTCTAACTATCTTTCTTTCTATGTCACGCTTCTTTCTCCTGAACGCCAATGAACTGAAAGTCGAACCAGGTACCGATAGATAGGTAATTTTTCAGGCTTCATTAGTTTCAATCTATATAATTATACGATTTTAATTAGCGAAGATATCAATTAATAAGTAGTCAAGTTTAAAGCGATTAAGCCTAATAAATGATTAAATATGAAATCCATTCTTGCAAACCGTCGTTGCTATGAAACAGTGATAACAATGATAATGAGAATTTTGAATGAAGGCTTAACTAAATTAAACACGAAACTCATAAGCGGGCCACTTACGTAGAATTTTTATGGCTAGCTACTTGTAATATTTTGAAACATTCATTTGTTGAAAAGCCATCTACTTATATTAAAAACTGAGTGTCTATGTCTGCTTTTTTTCTTTAAGCGAGCTGAACTAACTGAAACTCTCCTCACCATCCTGAAAGCGCGAAGCATCTCAATAATTCGAAAGATTTTTTATATAGGAAAAAAGTAAAGGCGTGAAGCGCCTATTAGCGAGCCGCCTTGGCGGGGAGTACTTTCTTGAAATTTTTCTCACTACTTTCAAGGCACGAAGTGCCCGTGCAACGCCGGGCCACGTGCGTGGTATGTCTTGAAATCGAATGAACATTCAATTATATCAAATAATATAACTTCAGAATGAGGCAAAAGTTAGAGAGGGGAGACGTTATGCATCAACATGCCGCAGGAAGCTAATCTAGCTGCCCTGGCAGCTAGTTTTAGCTTATATTTTGATAACAAACAATTTATTTTTTCTATTTATATACCTATTAATTTTTCCAAGCTTGATTTTAATAAGCATTAGGTTCTCCATTGCTTCATTTTTTGGAAAGCAATTAAAACAATCAAGCACATAATGTTTAATTATGATTTTGTACTGAAGGGCAGTATTTTGAAAAGTTAAATTTGTAAAATTCTAATTTTAATAGCTTAAAATAGAATTTTCCATGCTACTAGCAGCAGTGCTCCCATTAGGTCATTAAAGGAAAGATAAAATATTGATGTGTTGTACAAAATTCAGAGATACTTTATGGCAGCACATAATTATCTCATTCTACTGTTTAGAAGTTCTAAAGTTTTGTAACCAGCACATATTTAAGGCATTAAAAGCAGAGAGACAAACAAATTAAATGTGAAGCAGTATACAATAGTTACACAAGAAGCTTAATCCAATCAAGAGTCATCAGATTTTTTATTAAATTTAGCAAACCAACGACTAAAGTCAGCTGTTAAGAACAATGTCTTGTCTGAAATCGAGTTGCAAAATGGATTTTAGAAGATGCAGAGAAGTTATGAATGAGAAAGAGAAAGAACAGTAGAACAAAAAGAAGCGAAGTTAAACTTTTAAATTAAGGTTTTTCAATTTTTAGCTCACAAAATCTAATTTTGCGCGATAAAACATAAAAAACTTTAGTTTACTTTTCAAGCACAAAGGTAGTTAGTTCCTCAATTTTAAGTTAAAAGCGCATTGTTAACAAAAGAATATCCAAATGTTATTGATAATTATGCAACTAAAAAACCAAAAAATGTCTAAATTTTTCATATTGTCGTGGAAGTTTTAAACCAAACGTCTACATTTCATATTTGACCATCACGAATGCGCTCCTAGGTGGATAGGATTTTTTTCTTTTATGTAGGCCTAGAGTCTGCTTGTTAATCCTTCAATTTTATAAATTGAAGTGTGTGTCATATTGTACTACATTTAAATGGTTTAAAAGGAACTGCTACAATTTTATTTAAAATTTGTTCATAAAATTTTTGGCGTGAGTGTAGAAGCTGTATAGTAACCGTTGCTCGTTTCTTAAGCTGTGTTAAAAATGTAAAATGATACATAACTGGTAATAAAATGTATATGGGAGTTGAAGCTTTGCTGTTTATAGAAATGAATATATTGTGCAAGAACATAATAGTTATGTTTTTCGACTAACTGATAAGCTTTTCCTTTAAAAGCTAGTTATTCAGCAGAAGTACGACTAGATAACGTCAAGTGGCCCTATATATTCTGGAAAATGGGCCTGAAAAAGGCCATATAAAGGCCCTATTTTTTAATCTGCTGAGAGGGTGGAAACCCTGTAAAGTGAAAACAGCATTTTAACGTTTCGACATAATTCATTAAAAGTGCAGAAAAAAATAGGAAATCGCCAAACTTTCTACGCATTTGTAGAAGAGGAAGAAATTATACCACAGACCTCAATTTTTTTATGGGAATTTTATTTCCCAAATGGCACCTTTTCCGTTCTACTCTTTGTCAAACGTTTGTATATATATATGTATTTAATAATTAGTTAAAAATCTCAAAAAATTGCATTTTTTACAAATTTCAATGCATTCAAGGTGGATCAGAAAATTTGCCAAAAAATTTCAAATTTTTTATGCGCATTTCGCTCCCTTAACGGCACCTTTTCCACACTACCCAACATAGAAATAAAAAAAAAAAAGTTTCAGCCCACCCTAATGTTCAGCTGCGATGTGGTTTAAATTAAAATAACATTTTTCACATATTTAAAATTAAAAGAAAAAAACCCTTAAAAATGTTTAATTTTTTTAGTTCAGAATTAATAGTTGATAATTTTACAAACAAAATTAATAAAACAGCACAGAGCATTTTTATACCAAAAAAATATGATGCACAATATAAAAATGTTGATAAAAATATGTATCTTAAGCTTTTGAATATCGAGCAATAATTTTGAACAATGAATGTTCTTCGGCAGAACAAAAAGTTTCTCCATGATTTGAAATTAACTCACAAGCTAACCATGTTTGCTGTTTTCTTTTGTTAAAATATTTGAGCAATTCTATAAATTATAAATCTTATGTATCAAGTTGTAAATAGAATTTTTTGAAGTAAATTTGATAATTCAAATGTTGGTAAAA
Organism: Uloborus plumipes; assembly: GCA_038373865.1. Classification (NCBI taxonomy): domain Eukaryota; kingdom Metazoa; phylum Arthropoda; class Arachnida; order Araneae; family Uloboridae; genus Uloborus; species Uloborus plumipes. The sequence goes on from JAXGGA010015281.1 coordinate 18,162, forward strand.
ATAAATTAATATTATCAAAGTTTTTTAACAATGTTGATGCAACAATTAATGTAATTTGATAAGAAATCATTGAATATCAATCATGAATGAATTACTAAACTATAATTATCAATACTAGTTCTACTTAGAATATCATAATATTTTGACTCCCTAATTCCTTTTGTCTCCTTTCATATGGAAGATTGGTCATCTTTTAACCAAAGAATCCATCAACACTTATGTTTATTTTGATCTTTTATTAAAGCTGAATGAACCACATATATTTTTTTTCTCTAGATTTTAGAGTTTAAAACTTATCAAGAATCAAAGTTAAAGTGGGATATATTTATATGGTTACTCGACAGAAAATATAAGTTCATATTAACTTTAAAAACTTCATATTTTACTTTTAACCTTTAGGAGCCGGGCGGTACACATGCTGTACCGTAAGTCTTTTTTTTTTAGAGGACGGGGTTGAGATTTTCACTTGAACCCTTTGGAGCCGGGGATTTTTCCAAGGTTTCATACGTCTGGTATGACAGTTTATACCTTCTCTTTTCAACGGAAAAGAAATATGTGGTTCAATTGTTGTACTACCTGGGTCGAAAGAAAAATTTCTAAAAAACAGCACGGATCCAAAAGGTTAATAAAAATGAAGCGCTGAAAAATAATTAATTCTGTAAAAGTATGATGCAATTTTGTTACCTGAGAATGTTTCTTATGTTCGTGCTCTGTTGTTTCTTTTGAACTTCTACTACCTATAAAGTATACAAAAATATATTATTCATAAACATAACATAGTTTTTTACATCAAATAATCAGGGTATCAATAAGTTTAATCATGTGATTTAAATCAGTCATTTCAATCATGATTTAAATATAACCTTTTTTTTAATTCATTGATTTCAATCAATTTCTAAATTAAACCATGGAAAATTCTGATTTCACTAGTTCTTTTTTCTTAGTCAGTCTATATTTTTTTATTTTGTCCCTTGGATTAATTCCTATTTCATCTTTTTTAAACTCATCAAATTTCTTTTCCTTACTTACGTTTTTAGCCAGCGGATAATTTTTAAACTAGCCCCCAATTTTTGGTTAGTAGCTTAGCTAATATATTCAAGACTTTTTACTCAATTTTATTTTTATTTACTTTTTTTAATGAAAATGAGAAAATTTTAATCTACAGTACTAAGAGGTAGATGTGAAAGTGTTTGCAAATGAAGCCTGTTGGTTTCATGTGTCCACAATGTTACAGAGTTAAGATTATATACACTATAGATTGCAGCAATGATACATGGCATACTTCTGAAAGCTTTTAACAATGAAGCAAATTAATCAGTTAGGTAAAGTTTTAACTGGAATATATTTTTTCAACTATTTTGAAATGCAACAGGCTCAAAATAAATAACAAAGACTACAAACTAGTTTGTTTTTTCTTCGTGAAATTTTGGAAAAACTTAGCTGGTTAACTTTGAGCATTTATGAATCAAATAAGAAAAATTTCACTGCTTGAAAACTAAATTGCTTTTTAACTAAGTCTATTTTTATTTAGAGAACTTTCATTACTTTTTAAAAGTATTAATTTTACGAATTCACTAGTTTATTTTTTTCTAAACTTTTGCTAAATATTTATCTTAATTAAATATTACATTATTTTATTGCAAATTAATGATTTTTTTCATAGGGGTGGTGGGGGGATCAGTTTAAAAAGAACCAGCAGGAAATAAAACATTGAATGGAGGTGTCCCTTCTTCGGAGGTATATGAATTGATGCATATATTTAACTTGGTATAATATTCTAATTAAAGTAAAATAATTAACATTTAAAATTCAATACTGAAAATGTTCCATACATATTAATAAACAAAATTAAGAATTGTTCTAAGAGACAAAAATATTATTTTAAAAACTTGAACTTGATCATACAAATTATGGTATCAAATCTTGTAATTTGGAAAAATTAGTTTAAATTTGTAACATGAATTTGCTTTGAGTCGTGTTATTTACAATGCATTACAATAATGTTAATAAATAACTGTGATAACATTTCAAATTTTCTATGAAAACCTTTTCATGGATGGTGGTGCTCATATTTGTTTCTTTTCTTGTAAATGTCAAGACAAACTTTTATCCTGTAATTTTTATACAAAATCTTGAATTTTAATAAATTTAATATATCCTAAGTATCAAATAATGCAATAGAATGTAATGAGGAATCTGCATGCATTTTTTTTATTTTTTTAAATGAAAGTTCAGGTCATTTCATGACGATAGACACCAATTTCAGTTCAATCGGACGATTAGTTATTTCGTAATTAATTCTTAAAGCCGCCCGATAAGCCCCGCCCCCTATTTTCCCCATCTCCGCTGATGACGTCGCAATTCACTTTACTCCTTCTCACCCTGGGCGCTCGCGCGTAAGTTCCCAATATAACCGGGGTCTCCAAACGTTTTGTCCACGGGCCACTTTTAAAATTACCCAAGGCTCGCGGCCACTCCCCCCCCCCCTCTCCCCTCCTAAATGGATATGTAGCTCATCATACACATCGTAATTCAGAATCAGGTACATTTTTTGGATTAGAAATAGTTGAAATATATGTAATAACTGATGCACCATAGGGCGGCTCGTACAGGGGGACTAGGGGGGGGGGGATGGCCTTTCACTTACAACACGAAAAGGGCCCTTTCCCCTCACTTTTTCAGAGTAAAAAACTAATGATCGATTGAAATTCTTTTTTTACTCAGTGGATTGATTTATTTTACGGAAGTAAAAACTGCAAATTCTAAAAAATGGACTTCTTTTCAGGCTATTTCATAAGGGTAGAACTTAGAATCGGAAGGCGTATGTCAAAGGTGGCCATCCGTCTTAATTTTTAAGGCCACTTCTTACTTTTTAAATTGGTCATTTAATCATTAGTGTTAAAATCTATGTAACAAAATTCTTTAAAAGAAGACTTCAGGGGTGCTGCCTCCTCCCACATACGTTTCTTTTGACCCCCACTTTTTTGGTGCACCAGCCGCTTATGAACTGAACTTTCAAATAAGCGTTGAGGCATTCCTATAATTTAAAAACAAGCTTCAAGTTTTATATTACTCTTCAGTTTCCATTCATAGAATGTAGAATTTTTCTTAGACTATCATAACTAACATTCATTAAACACTGGGGTAAAAAACTAAAATAATCAAAGTTACTTAAAAAATGATTCCAAATTGGTTTATTTCCGAAGCTACCTACTCCATAACATTAAAAATTTCCTACTCAATCATCATTAATTATTTATTTATAAAAAATTACATTTATTACCTGTTAGAAACATTTTGTATAACCTTATTAAATCTTTTATGGACTTAGAAATTTTCCCTAATGTCTTTTTCTTACTATGCTTAATTTCTAAAGAAACAAATCACAAAAAATTATAATGAAATTTTTAAAGGTTAGATTAAGACAGAATACAGAAGCTAAACTATTTGATGTCAATTCATGATTTAACGATTGATATTGCCTTTATCGTAATATGTGATATTAGCAACTCACAAAATATAAATACACAATAAATTCTCACAGTAGATTAAATTATACCTACCAATAGCTCATGTATGCATCTAAAATCTGGCCCAAAGCTGCGGGCCAGATTTTAAATACTCGCAGGTCATAGTTTGGAGACCCTTGCAAAATAACATCGGTAGCATTCTCAAGATGGCTCCAAGTACGAACTGCCATTATTTTGTTGAATCTTGTTGCAAATCTTCAACATTTAACACACCAAATTCAATTTTTTAATGCACAAAAGGAGAAGACAAGAATGGTGCAAGAGCGATAAAAAAAGAAATAAAAATAAAAGTAAACTGAAAACTGTTTGTGTTCTTCACTGTTCTATTGTGAAAAATATTTTACAGTAATTTATTTAACAGTATATTAATTATACAAGACCGGTTTTCATTTTATCCATTTACCGGTATGCAAATTTACACCTTTTTTCATTAAAAAGTGTTTTCTTTGGATGAATCTTTCATTACGTTGAACTAAAAATTATGAATATGGAAGGTACTCTAGATCACTCCTTTAAAATTAAAAAAAAAAATAAATAAATAAATAAAAAAAACTCCAAACTGAACTGATTTTATTTTTCTGAAGGATAATCGTATACAGGTTATTGTTATCATTGCTTGTTTGTTAATGTTTTATTTTCATGTATTGATTTATTCCATTTTGTACTGCTTTAACTTTTGCATTAAGAGTATTTATTGCAATCTGAATTCAACACGCTTTCTGTAATTTCGTGTAGTTATCCCAATATCCCCCACGCCCATGATATCTTTAGGTGCTCGAGAAGCTCTCGGTATTCATTCAATTAAGTAAACAATTTTACTTCGAACTCATTTACTTGTGAATAAAGTGATGTACATTTGAATGTCCGATCTTGACGTCGGAATTTCTAGCATCGGAGATGGTACATTCAGGAGGTCATACATCTCTCTTTCCCCCTGAATATTCTCCTAAAGATTATAATAAGAGCCCCTTAGTTTTTAATAAAGCTGTAAGCAACAAGGTCTCCCCTGTCGTTTTCGCCTATCCCCCTCGCTTCTACCGCAACCAGTTTCGCCGTAGCGCAACTCAAAGTGAACCTTGACGTCGAAGCAAGCTCCTCCCCTTTTTGTGTCACGTGAACTTTGTTTCGTTTTCAGCTGATTTTAAGCTGTAATTTTGCAAATTCCTGAGCAGATTTTTAAAAACCGAGTTGATATTTGGAGGTTTGAAGTAATAGACTATTGAAATTAATCAACAGTTCGCGATTACCCGACCCATGCAGATTCCTCATTCATACATGACTTTTTGTATTTTTTCAATGTTACTCTCCCCAAAATAGAGTGTCACTTAATCAGATCATGGGTGTCCTTATCCAAAGGAACTAGAACTTGAAAAAGTGTCCCTAAAAGGAGGTACTACTGTACATACTTTTAATATTCTTAAGCTATTTCAGAGTTTTTTTTTTTTTAGAAATATAATTTACTTTTAAAGGATCCGTAATCTGTCTGGCTATAATCAAATGGCTTAAAGCTATCATCTTCAATTGTTACTATTTCAGGTTCGCTTCTTGGTTGAGGCGAAGGAACAATTAAAGACACATCAGGTGATGCTTTTTTCTTCTTCTTTTTCTTCTTCTTAGATGCCTGAATGAATGAATTCTTGATTAAAATAGCTGATATAAATAAAACATATATTGAAAAAGGACGTGATACAACAAAACAGCAGATCAAGAAAGTTCATTTTATTACCTTTTTTCAGCACATTAATGTAATACTATGGGATTTTTTCATAATGTCCAACTAATGTTTTGATTATTGTTTTTCTATTTTTCTTGAAACAAGAATTAAAATTCTTTGCAAGAGTCCTTTCTTTTACTTTGATGCAATATTGCTTTTCTTACCATTTTGTGCAAACATTTGAATCAACATACTATTTGTTGAATGTTGAAATGAAAGGAAGGCTTAACAAAGCCAAGCACTGCGACCAGAGATCTATTGTACCAGTTGAATGGTACAAAATCCACTAAATCAAAAAATAAAACTTTTAAACTTTTAGATATTTTGACTATTGACTCATTTTTGATTTGCCATTTAAATTTATCCACACAGCAAAAATGTTCTTAACCATTTTGAACATGCCCTGCTTTATAGTCTGAGAGCTAGCAACCTTTTCGAGTGACATTTTTAAGACGTCTAGCTCTTAAATAAATCTTTCCCTACACTCTTCCAAGCAGCATGCGGGGTGTCTGCCAGTTGAGAGCAGTGGTCGGAAGTAGCGCGCTACAAGTAGCGAAACTACTGTAGTAAATACATTTTTTAGTAGTTTGTAGTGTAGCGCACTACTTAAAAAAAAGTAGAATAGTGAGTAGTGCGATACAAAAAATAATAGTTTGTAGCGATTCCTGGAAACTACTTTTAAATTAAAAACATAAATAAATGAATGAAAAAAAAATTTCAAAAAAAGAGAACGAAGGAAGAAAACAAGGTTAAATTGACTCTGACTGGTGCAAATCTTGCACGAGTACGGCAGCGGACGCAATGAGAAATAAGAACATTAAAATATAAGCTGATCTTAGCTACATCATTTTGACGAAATACATTCTATCTGTTTGATGTCATTGGTTTATTTGGTATAATAATTTCTATATTCCTTCAAATAATTTTCACGTTCCTAAATATTCCCTGGCAAGAAATTTAAAATAAATTGGAGGTTGAATTCTTTTAATCTTTTAACTTTTGAATCCTTTCTTGTGGCGAATATTCGTAAAAATTGAAAAAAAAATCTAAAAACTACGAATTTTAGCAAAAAAAAAAAGGAACAAAAAGGCAAAATAACAAATAAATTCAAAGACAACTCATAGTGCTATTCTATATTCAAATGAGTTAATTTATTAATGTAAACCACTTTTCTAATTTTTCGGTCAATCCTCAAACGGTACATGCTTTTTATTTATTTATTTTTTTAAATGTAGCGAAGTAGCAACATCGAAGTAGGTTTCATCATAAGTTTTATACTCCTTCAAATAATTTTCATGTTTCTAAATATTCCCTGGCAAGAAATTTAAAATAAATTGAAGGTCGAATTCTTTTAATCTTTTAACTTTTGAATAATTTCTTGTGGCGAATATTCGTAAAAATTGAAAAAAAAATCTAAAAACTACGAATTTTAGCAAAAAAAAAAGGAACAAAAAGGCAAAGTAACAAATAAATTCAAAGACAACTCATAGTGCTATTCTATATTCAAATGAGTTAATTTATTAATGTAAACCATTTTTCTAATTTTTTGGTCAATCCTCAAACGGTACATGCTTTTTATTTATGTATTTTTTTAAGTGTAGCGAAGTAGCAACTACAATTCAAAAGTAGTTTGTAGTCACTACATTTAAAAAAAAAGTTGTTGTAGTTAACTACATTTGTAATAAAGTAGCTGTAGTTGTAGCTTTCGCTACAAAAGAAATGTAGTTTTTCCAACCACTGGTTGAGAGTGGTTGCATTTTTTACTGTGCATCAATTTTTGCTGGCAAAAATGGTCATTTTCTTAAACCTTTTGCAGCAATTAGAAACTTAAACCTGTCGTAAGCATGTCATGTACTATAACGATGGAAAGCTCTATTTCTTGCCTTCACAATGATTTTTGAATTTTTATTTTACTATAATTAAAAAAGAAGTTGCATTTTTTTTTTTTTTTCGTTTTTTAACAGCTCCATATTTTGTACAATTTTTAAAGTAGAAATCGAAAACTTGGCAGGATTAATGATCTTGTCACGTGCATCCTTCACACTTAAAAATCACTGAAAATCACCCAACAATGACTTAAAAATCACTATTTTTTCCAGCATAAGTGTGATGCGCAGTAAAAATGCAACCGCTCTCTGCTGCCAGACACCCGGCTTGCTGCTTAGAACAGCATAGGAAAGACATATTAGGACAAAGCCAGAAAAAGTGAGCCTGGCACTGGATTTTTTTTTTTTTTTATTTGTTTAAAGGAGTTTTTTCTATTAAATGAAAGAAAAATGTTCATAGTTTATGGTACAAGCAACAAAAGTTCCAAAAAAATTTTTTTTTTTTTTTTTTTTAATGTGGAGGTCAATTATAAACTTTTGAAAACTTGATTTTTTTCTCAATACTGATTTCTGATTCAAAAACTGAGGCAATTTCATTTTTATTGACAAGAAAACTATTTTTTTCGTAAAAGGCACTTTTAGGGAATAGAATTAATATTTTAACAGCATTTAAATGTAATTAATTAAATAAATTAAGTTCCTTGATTTAATAAGCATATCATATAAAAACCTCCTTGTCACACAGGTGATATTTGACATACAAAAGTTTTTGTTAGGACACTTAAAATAACTTTATATTTCTGATTTTTTGCAATCAAAGGTAAAACATATTGCTGATAAAACAACACTAAACATTTTAAATTGATACCTTTTTTCTGACCCTTAACTGACCTATCACCTGTGTGACATTTATTATCACCTGTGTGACATTTACTACCGCCTGTGTGACTGATAAAACAGGTTCCAAATAACAGTAAGAATTTTTTTAAATTCATTTGGTTCCAGTAGAGGGCACTAATAATAAAATATTAAAAAAAAAAGAAATTTAATATTTTTCAGTTTTAAAATCTGGCAACTCTATTTATTCTTTCAATTCCTTAAAGTTAGCCAGTTTGCATCTGCAGATTAAACTATTATTCTAATCTTGAATATAAGAATTTGGTTTTCTTTTAAAACTAAACATGGATGATGACGAGAAAAGTTTAAAGTATAGTTTAAGTCAGAAAAAGTACAAGCGAAAGAAGACTGAAAATGATGCAGATTTTAAATCGACTAAAAATAAAATGAGTGAATCTAGCAGAAGAAATAGAATTTCAAAAATGAGCACCAGTCAACTGAAAGCGTATCGAAGTACAGCAGCAAAAAGGCAACGTAAATCTCGTGAAAATACGAAAAGGAAAGAATTTGAATATAATGAATTTCTGTCATGCATAGGAGTGTAAATAATTGGAAGTGGCCTAATCATCCTATCAGTTAAACTCCTTCATAGCGTTTTTTCAGCACATTTCTAAAAATTTAATCACGCGCGCCGGAAAGGGTTAAAAAGATTGTTACCAAGAAATTGTAAATACTCGTTTAGCATTTAAATTTAGATATTTGCTGTAACTTATTTGTATTCGTTCATATATATTAATAAAATACTAGCTATTGTCCTTAAATTACTCGATTTACTTGAAAATGTTGTATGATGTCACACAGGTGATACCCATGGTCACACAGGTGATAGAAGTAAATTAACTTTTTCTGTATGAAAAACTATTATTTTAGTATTTTTACTTACAGATTCATTTAATTTAGTTCTTTTGGTATTTGGATTTAAAAAAAATAATAATAGTTCTAATCAAAATTCACAGAAATATATATATTTCAATATGTCGTACGTTTTTTCCATTACAAAAAGGTCACACAGGTGATACAAGTTTTAAGTGCTTAAAATGTAATTTTAAATTAATTTTTCCAGTAAATTTCTACAAGAATGTTTTATTATGACACCCAGGATGGATTTACATTAAAAAAAGTTTAACTTTTTTTATACATATGATGTTAAGTAAAGTTGTACTTGAGAGTGTGAGTTCAAATGTCACACAGGTGATTCTGGCTTCGCCCATTAAAGAGTAAGATGTCTTAAAATTGGTGTTTTTTGATGTTGCTAGCTCTTGGACTGTTATAAATCACAATTAAGGTGAAGTTTGAAAATAATACAAATAGAAGATAAGCTGAATTCCAAATTTAAGATTTGAAATTCATCTTGCTTTTTACTTTCTTGTAGCGTAATAATGTTCCATATCATATTTTAAAACAAGCTTCAATGTTTACTTCTGGACATGGTATTGATATTCCATAGACTTTTTGGGTAGTTAAACTTTTATCATATCCAATACAAAGATAGATTTCTATGACAATAACATTTTTTGCTCTCCATCAATTTGGGTTGAATGGGTCTTCATTGGGGACTATTTATTGACTTGGCTCAGCCTAGCAGGGTGCTGAGCCTGTTACTGGGTTGTCATATATATGCATTTTCATACAGTATAACAGAAATCACCATTTGATTAAACACAATACTCTGTATAATTTTAAATCTCTATAGAACAATATTGTATTCAGAAACAGTATTACTTCTTTTCCTCAATAGACTTAATTATTTATTCCATACTGACTCCTTTGAATATTAAATTTTTTTTCGAGGGGATTGAGGGAAACAACTGATATTTTGTAGTTTAAAAAAAAAAACAACTAGCAAATACTCAAGCTTTAACTAACATACAGATCAATAACACAATATATCTTATATTAATGAAAAGTTATAACCTTTATTTGTAGTGGTGTGGATTCATATATGGCAGCAGGTGGTTTCGATGAGGATTTCTCTTTTTTACCATCTGGACTTTCATCCAAGCAAATAGTTTGATTACAAGTTGATTCAACTTCACTTTGATTATCACTCACATTTGCATCTCTCTAAATAACAAAAAAAATAATAATTATAATGCCATGAACGTGACAAGTCTTAACACTTAGGCAGTAAAACACACACACAAATTAGAACAGATTATACATTTGCTATAGTAAACCTAAGTTATTGGAAGTTATTTTTACCAGCTTATAAATGTTTTGTCACTTTATCTTGCTAAATGAAACTGCTTTATGTCACTATTTTTTTTAATAATACAGTAAGCTCCCAGTTATCCAGCATCCGGGATAGGATTATCTTTTAAAAATATTGCATACACATTATTATCGTTTTTTACCTACTTTTTGAATACCTGCAGTTACCGTACCACCCTATTCTGCGGATAATCGGGTGTTTACATTTCTGTATAAATGGTTTTTATTTTAAGATTTTTTTTATTTTGTGTATTTAATAAAAACCTGAATCTCCGTTTTTTTACGATAGTGAATTATTATGAATATTTGAGTAATGCAACCAGTAAATCAATTAAATGCAATAAAATCTAAATTTAGTACACTCTATTCTTAATAAAATGCACAATTTAAGTCTTTGTTACAATATTTTTTCTCAGGGTGAGCATGAGGCAAAATATGAACAAAATATTTGTATCAAATAAGGTATTAAGGTCTTTTAATGGATACTAGAACCTAAGTTTATTGAGTACAAAGTACAGAAAATATAATTGCAAATTAACAACTCAAAACCTTTTTTAAAAATCAACTAATAGAAACCTAATATGAGATGATAGTATTCAAACCAAAATAAGTCTTAATGGTCTATAAAAATATTATTCAGTAAAATCATATAAAATTGGTAAAAGTTATTTTTCAAATATTAATTGAAAATTAAACTTGCTCAAAAATCAATCAATTAAAATCATAACATTTACATTTTTTGCTTGAGTGCCTTTTAAGTACCGTAAAACAGGGTGAATCGGAGCAAAACTTCTGGATCATACAAAGAAATTCTCTATAAATATACAGTTCCATATTTTAGACTTATTATTATTATTTTTTTTTTTTTTTTTAGAAAGGTAATATCATGAAAAGTAAGAAAAAAAAATTCTTATTCTTCTTCTTTCATTCTCTCAACACTACTGGTTTATGAGCAAGACTGTAAGTGGAATGCTAGAAAATAGCAAGTTTACATCATCTGCAAATTTTGCATGCAAGTAGACTTATTTATATTTGAAAATTAAGAGCAGTATTTTTTACATTATGCAGATATCTAAGCAACAGTGCACCAGATTAGAATTGCATTATTTTAAAAATTGTGTCATAAAAGTGAAGAATTCTTTACCATGCTATTAAATGAGGCTTTCAGGATGAATCCTAACACTTTAGCTCTGTTGTTCGATTCAAACTTATTAAAAAGAGAAGAAAGAGAAACAAAGGAAACAGATTGAAAAATAAAAAGACTCCAACC
>JAXGGA010015282.1:0-29609 GCA_038373865.1 Uloborus plumipes
TTCAATAAGAGCAAACTTTAACAACCCAGATTCCTCGGAAATTGCTTTTAATCGAAACTTAAGCAGCGGAACACAGGTTAAAGCTGCGAAAAAACCCCAATACATCCTATTAATATTCGAAAACATGAACAATATGTTTCGATCAAAAATAAAACACATTAATGCAATTTCTCTACTAGTGTTAATTGCAACTCGTAATATCCTCCCTCCCCACTTGTTCGCATGCTTCCTTCATATTGCTGTCTGCATTAGTTACTTCCGCTACATTATCTTCTCTACCTTAACCACTTCTATTTAATTATCCTGACAACTCTAGATACTTATCCTTAATTATCTTAGCAGAACTAGTTTCTTTTTTAATTAATTACGTTGTATCCTTCCGTCGCCCTAGATAAGCTTGTTCTACTAAATTTACATGAATAAACAATATTTGATGCGAAACGTTAGTTTTCCATTTAGCGAGAAAAAATTCAAACTTATATATAGGTTCATTCGCATTTAGAATATCCTTTTGTATAAATGTATAAATGATGAAAAAATGTGTTTAATGTTATTACATTTTTATGCTGCAAGCCGTTTTCGTTTGTTCTAAAAATGAATGTATACCCATTGCTTGAAAGCTGAGTATTAACTCTCATGGGTCCCTCCCATTTCAGTTACACTCAAGACCCTTGGGGTCATAAATGACCCCAATGCTTCCTTTAATTAATTTATTATGATTATTGAATATTACATGCATTATTTAAATTCACACACTTTTTAATGCTAAAAAAATAAAAATAAAAAGACGCAATCAAAGTGAAATTTAGTTTATGCATTAAAAATTAAAATTTTAGAGCAAAACTTACAATAACTGTATATTTATTTACAACTGTTACAGACCTGAAAAAACATGATTTTTGCAAGTGAATTTCAAACACTTATGACATTTTTCGATGCATTTTCTGTCCAGTTCTCTTGGACAAAAGTTGCAACGTCCTCTTTTTTTGGCATTCTGGGGAAGTGACCCCAAGAGTCTTGTGTGCAAAAATGCAATTCGGGAAAAATAAAACACAATAACAGCATTATTTTGAATAGAAAACCAGAAGAATAAAAGCCACAAAATGCCATTAAACACAAATGGTTGATTAACAAGATATATTAAACAGAAATTGCATTGGGGTCACATATGACCCCATGGAACCCACGAGGGTTAAAAGAACTCCTTAACCAATCTAGTAATATTCTGCCGTGCAAAGCACAAAAGTCGTATCTGCACTTTTTAACAAAATTGAATTATTGTCACTTGGTGGTTCTTTGTAACTTACCTAAGTACGAAGTTTCAAGGTCGTTTGAGACCAAGAAATGCAGTAACCCCTCGTTATATCGCGCTTTTCGGGGGACAAGAAAAAGCGAAAGTGTTCAGTAGTTTCCAAACTGTCTCTGCAGTATGCAAGTTTGGGTGACTGGAATTTGCTGCTTCTTTTCAGCAAATTCAGAAGAATAGAAGAACCTTCGTTTTGTTCATTGATGACAAAATAAATGAGAAAGAGACTTTTTCTGAGCACCTTACATATTTTCTCAAAAATAGTTTCGAACTAAAAGTTTTTTTTTTCTTTTTTTGGAGACAAAAGAAAAGAGCAATATATCCGAAAGAGCGATATAACGAGGCGCGATATAACGAGGGGCTACTGTATTTGTTTAAAAAATCTGCAAAAGTGCCATCTGAATCAAATAGAAGGAATCGCAAAACTTTAAAGAATAATATCTCAGTTCAGCTCAACTGCAGATATCACTGTTGCACTTAGCCGGCAGAATAGGAGATATATGTGCCCGCTTATTTCAGAATTTATTTTGTAAAATTATAGAACATATAAATAATTTACAAATCATGCTTTTTCCAGAATATAAGGAATATGCAAAGAAAATAACTTTCCGCTTCAAAATGTATACTGTAATTTATTTTGAAAACATGGCAAATAAGATTTATCTGCATTCGTACTGCAGTGCTTCTAATGTTACTCAAAATTACTCTTTAGTTGAAGATTGCATAAAGGTAATGTAATTAGTTATTCAATGATTTTGTACTTGAACAATGAATAAATGACACTTTGGAAAATAGTTATAGTTTCGCCTCCTTCGTGAAACATATGAGCTCATATTTCACATACCATTTAAACATATCTAATGAAAAAAATTTCCCAAAATTTTACATATCGCATACCTAGAATGAAAGGGGAACATTATTTATTTATTTATTTATTTATTCATTTTTAGTCTATGGCAATTTAATGCTAATCCAATTTTAAAAGTGCCTCTTTCATTATCGGTGTGTGATATGTTATTTATATTAATATTTAACATAGATGTTTATGCTCTACCACAAAGTTTATGACTCTTAGAAGGTTAACGTTAGGAATAAAATAAAGTGACATTTCAAATCCGTTTACAATAGATAAATATAACTATATCTTATACGTCATCTGTAAACAAATATTGCTTTTCTGGGGATATCAGGTTATATTTAGAGTAAAACTCTACGAAATAAACTTCATTTGGTAAAAATATGCCCAAATACAAAATCTTAAGATTCCAACTATCCATAAAGTCCTCTTGAAATCTCTCGAAACTTAAATATTGTTAGAAAAATATAAGGATTTCATCGAATTCTATAGGATCCAGTCTCAAATCATTCGTTACGTTGCCCATAAACCAGTTGCAGTCGAGTGATGTTACGTCAACTCAATTTTTTTTCAGGAAGCTTTTAAAGTTTTCTTTTCCTAGAAAGAAATATATATTGATTTCCAAGCAAAAGTTTCTCTTGTGCATTTTTAAACTTTAGTAATAAATTTGCAGATACTTGTCAAAAGCAGAAAGATTTTTTTTAACAAGTTAGTTGATTAAGTAATAAAGTTAATAAACTTATCCATTTTCTTATCTTTTTTCCTCTACTTATCAGTTCATTAACATTTTCTTCTTTCTGCTGAAAAGATAACGCCTTTCTTTTATGCTTCGTCATCATTAAGAAGGAAAAATCACTGACGACGTTTTAGTTATGGAAAAAATTGAAGATTTACAAGAAACTTACGAAATAAATCTTCATTAACAGCAGCCTTTTTTCGGTGCTATAATACAATTGCTATAATAGTTGGTAGCTTTTTTCATACGGGTATTGGACATAAATATTTGATATGTGATTCTGTGAAGAGAAAATGCCAAATTTATTCCTCGCACATAAAAGATTAATTGCCTTGTGTAGGTAAAAAGCAGTATCCACAAATTTTTCGCTTCTCATTTTTGACATTTTTAATGCAAAAGTGCTAAAGCGATGAATTATAAACCCATAGATTGTGATTTCGGGTCTCATATCCGACTTTCAAATAATCTCTCTTTCATTTTCCCTGCTTTCTCGAAGTTTGTAGAAAATCCCCAAATGTATAAATATATGTAAACATCAAATTTTTGGGTGTTGCGGTTATGATTCTCCTTCTATTTTAGGTCTCTCACGTGTTACGGAAACGAATCCACATCCGAATCAACAATCTGATATTGAATGCGTCACGTGATCAAGCAGAAACCGATATCGTCGCTAATCCAAAGCGTACTGGACAGATTGTATTACATTACTAGCGGTACCCGCACAGCTTTGCCCGTGGTATAAAATTAAAATTTCATTTGTAAAATAATTGATATAGCAGAAAAAATGCTCTATTTTAGTTGTAATTCAGCAATAATTCCTTCAAAGTATGATATAAAAATCTGGTATGGACCCCACGCTACTTATTTTTACGTGTAAATTTCTTAGTAGATGCCTTAAGTGCTAAAATAGTGCTTGGAGTGAGCAAGATAACAGTTCAAACATTTATATCCCTAGTTTGCCACGAAACAATGAAAAAAAAAAGTTTTACAATGATTAATCCCCTAAATATCGCCGATTTTAACGTCATTCAGTGGATTTTTCGCAAAATATCGCCAATAGCGCCAAATTGAATCCAAATAAGAAAAAGAAAACATTTTTTTTGCCAACTTTGGCGATATGTCGCCAAATTGGCGGCAAATACTTGGCGACCAAAAGCTTGGTGATATATCGCCAAGTAGTCGTGCCAATTCATATCACTTTTGTCTGCATTGGAATGAACACTGATTTACTCCATAAAAGGGGTAAAACACCCGCTTGGAACATTCGAATGCAACCCCAAGGGGAGAAGCACAAAAATAAGCCAAAAGAGAAAATAAGAACATTTTTGTTGCTCACAGAAACCAACAGAAATCTTACCAAAGTTTAAAAGAAGAAGAAAGTTTTCTTTCCTAGCTTAAAAAACAAAACAATACATTTTTCGAAATTAAACACTTTAAAAAGAACGATGCAATATCGCAATTGATACGATATTTGGTTAATCTGTGCTTTAGGTACCCTTTTCTCGCTAAATGGGTGATAGGCGCGCCAAGCGTGGTAACCCTGGCTATTTTGCTTAGTTTCTCTCGGAGCTTTCAATTCCGCGAGACACGCAAAAACGCGCCAAGGTCCCAAAGCATTTTCACCGGGAAAAAGACAGAGAAATTGAAACAAAAAAATACTACGCCTCCTCTAAAAAAAATATTACAAAATACTACTGTTTCCAAACGTTGCCAAAATCAATGTTGCTGAAATGCGAAATCTATGAAAATGAAAAGAAAAAAAAAAAAAATCCGCCAAATCTTTTAATTAAGTCATTAGTTTTTTGGAAACAGGGTTGCCGGAAAAATACTACGCTCCTTATTTGGGCCGAAAAAATACTACCGTAGTATCAAAAATACTACGCCTGGCAACGCTGGAAAAAGAACGAAACTCAACCATTTTAGAATCGTTTGGCTTGCTTTACTGAAGGTAAGCCTTGAATTCCGGGATTCTAAAAACAATTGTTACAGCTCTCCTGATGGTCGTAGAAACTTCGAAAAAACTTCATTTTGTGCAGAATATTTCAAGCTTTCGAATGACATAAAACTTGAAAATGTGTATGAAATATTTCTTCTCTATTTTATCGAATTTCCTCTAAGAATTCGAATAGAAAAAGAACGAAATGGAATTTTCGAAAAATCGCTTCGAGGTGCAAAACTACATGCTACAAACTAATTTTGTGCCAAGTGGCATGAAAATCGACCGAACGGTTTTGGCGGTACGCGCGTAACAGACAGACAGACAGATCCACCTTCAGCTTTATTATTAGTAGAGAAAATGCAAAATGAATTACATAATAGAAGCTCTAAGTGGGTTAATAATTTCTGATACATCAATGCAACAGTATATAGCACAAAGTGCTTCGGATTCTACATAAAAACAAATTTCTGGAACTGCCAACCAGTCATTGGTGTCATCACCACATAATAAAACTAAAATGTATTATGTACATTGTAAGCAGATATATTTTGAAACGCCTACAAGCATATTTCACGCACTGAAAATGAAAGGCACATTTTAAAAATTTAATCAAGCATATGTTCCTGCTTTGTATCTATATACATAATTGACTACTTTTGTATGTGTGTCCGGGGTAATCTTCAAAACTACTAGACCGATTTCAACCATTTTTTCACCGTAGGTAGCTAGCTACATTAACAGGAATCAGGATAGGCTATAATTTATTTCTAAAAAACTTAGTTTTAAAAAAGTTATTATGGAAAACAGTAAATTTCATGTCATTTCCCCATTAAATGGTTAAATTTTCAGTCCATTGTTTCAAACATTTGTTGCCTCGCAACAACAATATTAATAGTAATCATGATGAAAATTTTGAACCAAGGCACCTCTGAAGTAAGTATGAAATTTATTGCTTTCTTATTATTTTTATATTCATCTATACCAATAATCGATACCGGGTTAAATAAAAAGAGAATTGATATTGGCAACAATTAGAGAATAGAAAATGATTTTTTGGAAAATCACACGGATAAAATAAATAACGCATTTAAGTTTGATTTCTCGTTCTCCTCCGCACCCAGTTAATCTACTGCATGATCACAAAAAATACCTTAGAGAAATAAGTTTCTACTGGCCTTAGTTGAAAGTCACATACCGTAAAATGGGGTTAATCGGAACACTTTTCAGCTTTGATTGTAAAAAAAGCAGTTAAAAGATTTCTTTTTAATTTGATTTTTTGGGTAAAAACTTCGGTCTTGCTTTACTTTTGATATTCCAAGCAAAGACAAAAGATTTTGAGCAATTATTATTAAAATATATAGCAAATTATGGGTGTTCCGAATCACCCCGCTGATAGGGGTCAATCGGAACACTTGTTAAAATTTTTATTTTTTTCAATTTAATCTGTAATAGGTCTCACAAACATGAGTAATATTGATGGGGGAGAATAAGAACAGATAATTACTGTCAAATAAATGTATAATTTCAGTACCAGTAAACGTTTATAATTTGTGAAAATTCAAAATAATTTTGAACTTATGAAAAATGAAAAGTAATTTTAAGAAAAGCTTTTGAATTGAAATGCAAAGATTTAACATGAATGGAAGTCACTCATGTCGTCCACAAATATGTACTTGACCTTAAAACTAGCAATTGTGACTTGGCTTAAGTTTTTTTATAACATCTCCTGGGATGAACTCTGCCTTTTCTTTAGTTTTTTGAAATTTCTGGGTTTCGGGGATTGTCCTGAAAGATTTTTTCGCTTATTTATCACTGTCTGTGTGCTGGACGTTTACTACATAAAGTCTATTTGACTTTCTCCCTTTTATTTTAAGTAAAAAAAAGTCTCCTGGAGAAAAAATCTTTTGAAATCTGTAACTTTTGTCATTCTAAGATCTAGTTGCTCACGAGAAAGGATAAACAGTAATAAATCCTTGTCCCTGTCTTGATTAGAAGAATTGAGGTTAGAATCTTGATTTTTCAAACACTTGCCTTCAAATAAGTTTGAATTGGAACAACAGAACTAAGTGTTCCGATTCACCCCGCAAATTTTTTTCCCATGGCATTTTTCAGAATTCTTCACTTTTATGACACAATTTATAAAAAATGTAAATTCTAATGTGGTATTCTGTTGTTCAGATACATGTATAATTGAAACATACCACTCATAGTTTTTAAATATAAGAAGGTTTTTTCTTGCATATGAAGTTTTGCAGTCTATGAAAATGTGATGTTTTCTAGCATTCAACGTGCAGCCCTCTTTAGAAGCCAGTAGCGTTGCCAGATTGACAAAAGTATTTTTTTCCTGCTTCCTATGATCTTAACTTTCTAAAAAAAAAATTCATGGCGAAAAATACCCAATAGTATATTTATGAAGAATTTCTTGGTACGGTTGGGAAGTTTTGTTCCGATTGACCCCGCTGTTCCTATACACCCCATTTTACGGTATTTATTTTCTTGGATTTGGCATGTTGCATTTAAACCCGTGCGACGCCGGGCACATCAGCTAGTCTTAAATAAAATTTAAACCTCAAAGAAAACGGGAAAAAAGGAATTGGAATCTTCAAAATATTACTTATGAACGTTTATGGTTAACTGTCTGATATTCACGGACGGTTTATACGCGGGGCGAATTATCCGCGGCTATGTGCTTCACACTTTAAAAAGTCGGCATTGATTGATTCAGTGCAAATAAATGCACCTATTTTCACTTGACAAGTGAAAAATCTGTTTTTAGACCTTCATGTTTGTTTTTCCACTTTCCTTTTAATTAAACTCTCCAAATTCACCTAACCTTGACTAGTTGAAACCTAGTATTTAGATCTATATTGCTAGTTGAAATCTGATTTTTAAATCGGCACGACTTATTAACCCATTTATGCCCAAGTTTTTTTTAACAATTTTTTTCAATTTTTATCTGCTTAAAACTCTTACTTGGATACTTTTACACACATTTTAGGTGTAAAATAGTTGGTCGTTGCCATATTTATTAAGTTATTTAACGTCCTGTTTATGGGATATTTTGCAGATATGTGCGCAAAATACGACCTTAATTGACTTTACTTGTGCAAAGTAACATTACAGAAGGCATTTGTGATCCATTTTAAGCAAATCTTTTAAAATAGTTTAATTTTA
This sequence comes from Uloborus plumipes, assembly GCA_038373865.1. Classification (NCBI taxonomy): domain Eukaryota; kingdom Metazoa; phylum Arthropoda; class Arachnida; order Araneae; family Uloboridae; genus Uloborus; species Uloborus plumipes. The sequence continues at coordinate 8,012 of JAXGGA010015282.1, forward strand.
TGAAAAAAAAGGTCGCAAAAAGAAGTTACTTTCTATGGCTACCCATGCTGGATTGTCGCTTGACTGATTTGTCTGAAAATAGCTGTCAATAAATAAACTCTGATCTCCAAATAGTGGCTCTATCTGGTTTTCTCAAGAAGGAGGACTATTTAACTTGTGAAAAACAGCTTTAGTAAAAGCATATACCCATTACAGTTTTTTGTATGCAGTAACTAACAAACGTCCCGTTTTTTTTAGGCTACTGGGCATAAATGGGTCAATTCTAATTTTTAGGTCTACACAAATTATGCGCGAAGCGATTGACCAGACCAGTTTTGTTCGAACAAAACCTCTTCCATTTTTGTTACCTAACCTGGTACATTTCAGTTGATATATTTGCACGATTTGCTCGTGCATGTATGCAAGTCGGTTATAATAATGAGCAATCCATTATTTAGCTTCTACATACACTGTAATCTTTTTTCAGCTATAATTTAAATGCATGTAAGTGTTGTTGATTTTTTAAAACTACTGATTACACAAGTATCCATTTTCAGATATTTTACGGATCATCCGCGGAATTAATTTATCCGTGGTTACCGGGCCGCCCTATACCGTGGACGATCGGGCATTATTACTGTTTATTGTTTGCAAATTCAAAATGTCAATATAGACTGTATGGTCTCTTGCGTCAATAAATCCAACCAAACCAATCAAAATGTCAAACATTCTAAAAATTCAAACCAAAATAGTACCTATCTTTTCTTCTTATACCCTCTTCCACCTCATGTAAAGGATGTTTTTTGTGGAATTATAAGTACATTTATGGACTTAATTTCGGTTATTTCACTGCATCAAAATGAGTTTCGCTCCTGTAAACATGTCGAGAAGTATTTTTACGCCTTGTCAAAACTAATAATACACACGTTTGGGGATTACAATACAATACAAACGCAATACAAATGCGACGACCAGCAGCAGGCTCTGGGCCCAACTGGGCTGGTCCTAGTCAAATTAAAGAACCCAATGAAGATCAATGGCCCACTTAAAGCTATCTACTCCATTGCTCCCTACCGCCTCTTCCGGTAAACTGTTCTAAGTTCCCACTACCCTGCTAAAACAGTATTTTTTTTTCGAATTTTCAGATTAGCCAGAGATTTGAACAGTGACCCCTTGTCCTGCTTTCCGTGCAAAAATCTAACCCTGCAACATCATTCATTTTAATAAATTTAAATAACTGAATCATGTCCCCTCTGGTTCCCCTTTTCTCAAGACTATACATATTAAGCATTCTAAGTCTGGAATCATAGTCTAAATTAGAAAATCCGTTTACTAACCTTCTTTGTACCCTTTCCAATAAATTAATATCTTTCTTCAGATAAGGAGGCCAAAACTGAACAGCATTCTCCAAATGAGGTCTTACCAAACTGAGCCTCTGTATGTAAGTCACCCGAGGGACGCAACAAAGATGAAAGGCATAGGTGTTTTATACAAAAATTACCTTTTTAACCTGTGCGTCTGAGTGGAATTTTTCTTCCTTTTTTCACATTTAACTCGGGGTAATGAATGACAAAGGTTACTTCACTACTAAATGATCCACTGATAAATTTATCCCTTGTAACCCTGAAGCACACGTATGTAATTTATGGTGGAAGATTCTGCGAAGTTCCTTCCTTCCATAAACAAAAAAATTTCCATTAAAAAAATTGTTTTGAAAACTCAACTATATTTTGTTGTCTTTAGTGTTTTACGTTAATCACTGACAAAAATATAATAATGAAACTTAGCATATGACGTGCTGATTACATGCCCTGTTCAATGTCAAAATATTTACAACAATATTTTTTTCTTACTAACTGCCTCTTCCTACCTTTTGTTTTAGAACATAAAATTCGAGCCTCATAAAAAGCTTTGGTATTGATTAGGGATGCACCGATAAGCGAATTGGCCGACTACGATTACTGATTAATCGGTTGTTGATAATAGGCCGATTCATCGGCTGAGCCGATTAATGATAAGGATTATTGCATTTAATACTACCAATTTTGCCATCACTGTTTTTTCTCTCTTATACAATTCCGAGTTTAGAAAGTAACTTATTTCGGAGAGAAGATTTTTTTTTTCCATTTTCATAATTTTTACAAAATAATTTCAATATTTTATCAAATTTCTTAGAACTAATTTTTATATTATTGTCTATAATCTTACATTAACACATTGTTCGTTATGTTAATTGGACATAAAGATTCAAAAAAAAAGGTGGGGAGGGGGAGTCGGTGGTGAGCACTCCATTTCCGGAGCATTTTTAATTAATTTTTTTACTAATTAGTAGCAATTTAATTTAAGACTTTTATTCTTTGTGAAAATTAGAGGTTATCTAAAAGCACATTACTAAGGTGAAAACTGTCGTCACATGAAAAATGTTGCAACATTGTCTATGTATATTTATTCAAAGTAGGAGAATTAATTTATTAAAAACTTTTTATCAACTGTGAGGATCATTATTACTGTTAATACAATTATTCATCACAGTTTCATTGTGAAGGTATACTTTGAAGAATAATATATAAAAATATTTTTTGGCTTATTAATCGGCCCAAGTGTGACGATTATTAACAATCGGCAAAAGTGGCCGATTACGGCCGATTAATCGTTACGTCCCTAGTATTTATCACATGTTCTGTGAATATTTCGACAGGTCGCGGGCTCTAAACTGCTCATATACCCTGAGCACTTAAAAGAAACCCCTCGAACTTTGAAGAAAAACTAAAAAACTTTTAAGAGAAAGTAGCTCTCGTGGGCCATTGTTTTTCCCTTATACATTAAGGGATTTAAAACAACATAAAATTTCGCGTTTAAAACTTGAAGCAATAAATGAAGCAATTTATTTACGGTAGAAAAGATATATATTTATATCTGTGGCTTGGTTCTAAAAGGGCCTAAGTCAAAAATGTTAGTTTCGAGAAAAAGGCGATGAAAGACATTTGAGATTTTTTTGAATGCTCTAACTTTCTTATATTAAGATTCCCATTATTATTTTTTGGTAATTGTTTATTGTTAGTGTAAAGGAACATTATTTTATCATATGAAGTTTTTTATATATTATATAAATTATATATTATACATATAAATATATAATATATTTAATAATTTTTATAATATATAATATATACATTATTATATATTATATAGACATTGGCCTTTGTATAATTAGAGTTTTACTAAATTGGAAACTTTTGATGTAAATAACACAGAATGTGAAAAAATTGACATTGGCCCTTTTAGAACCAAGCCACAGACATAAATTTGTTCTGAAGTTCGGTGAACGGAGGAAAAAACGCTAAAACACTTAAAAGATTCATAATGAATGGCATACTAACTAATGGCATCCTAATCTTAAAAATTGGAAGGTTCACAATGTTAATCCAAGTAATGCAAACACTTAAACGAAAATGTTTCGGCTCGTCTATACTGCCGTGCTAAGCCCAAATGTGGTATCTGCAGTTGAGCTCAAACTGAGATAAAACTCTTCAAAGTTTTACGCCACCTAGTATTTGATCCAGATAAAACTTTTTCAGAATTTTTTGAAAAATGCTTCCCTTTCTAAAATGGCCACATAATTTTGTATTTGGGTAAAATACGTCACAAAGAGCCACTTTTAGGGATAACTCAATTTTGTTAAAAACTGCAGGTACTTTTGTGCTTTAGCACGGCAGAATTCATTTCGTATTGTTTAGTGAAATCAAATTCTTAAAATACTATAGTTTTTCTCTAGTTTTAAGGATAACTTTGGCTAGCTCTATGCTTGGTTTAGTTTTGCTGTTTACCTTCTATGGATACATTCTATACACAAACTAAAAGGTTAATTACATGGATATTTGTTTCCCTAAACGTCCTTTTTTTACTTTCTTCTATATCTAATATATAGAAGAAAGTATTGGTTTCGTGAAAATTTTCGAATGTCGAATTTTGATGGATTTGCACGTTTTGAGGTGTTTTGAGGACGTTTTGAGTCCATTTCGACCATTCTTGGAAAATGTCTGTCTGTGTGTCTGTCTGTCTGTGTGTGAGTCTGCATGTGTGTGACCAGTTTTTGTGGCCGCGCTAGATCAAAAACTACTGCGTGGAATCGAACAAAAATTTTGCACATATGTACCACCATGTGAACTGGTGCACCTGACTTTGTTTAGCGAATTCCTCCAAGGGGGGTGAAGCAATCGCACGTGTTCTGCGCGTGGATAATTGCTATATCTCAGGAAGTAACCGGCGGAATCAAACGAAAATTAGTCCATAGGTAGACCCTATTGAGTACAGGTGCTGATTCAATTTGTGTGTCAATATCTCGAAGGGGGGTGGAGCAATCGCACGTGTTCTGCGCGGGGGTGATTGCTATATCTCAGGAAGTAACAGGCGGAATCAAACGAAAATTGGTCCATAGGTAGACCCTATTGAGTACAGGTGCTGATTCAATTTGTGTGTCAATATCTCAAAGGGGGGTGGAGCAATCAAAAGTGCTTATTTTGTCATTGCACCTACTGTATCTCGAGAAATATTGCTGCGATTTGAATGAAATTTGGAATAACACTAACCCAATATGGAAGCAAGCATCGATTAAATTTTGGCGCCAATCGCCACAGGGGGAGGGTGGGGTGATTTTTGCGCTTAGTCAACAATGCGAAAAATTAATTCATTAAAAAATCGCTTTCACGCTATTTAATTATCAAAACAGCTGAAAACTTTCAATGATTTGAAATTTTTAACTGTTGCCAATTTCTTTTTACTAACAAATAAAATGTTTGCAATTAATCTAAACAAGGCTTTTGTAATGATTTCCAATTTCGCTCATTGATTCTGCATTTGCAGGGTTATTACGATAATTGGGAAATTGGAGCTGTTTCCAATTATTCGGGCGAGTACGTATTTTATTTTGTAACTGGAATTCATAAGATAGATATAGAAGAAAGTTTCGTGACGGCAACGACATCTAGTTAAATTTCATTTTACAACTGACACACAAGGATAAAAAAAAATAGTATTATATTTAAACTTGCATGAAAAACTTTGTCTTAGTCATAGTAACTTAGTGCTTAGCACGGCAGTATAGCAGTCTGGTAAAATCGAATAAAAAGGAAATGCTGTAAATCGAAATCTGCCAATGCAGTTTGCCTACATGCTTTGCTCCATTTAAATTAAAAATAATCCATCAACTAATGTAACCGACAATCAAAACTCATCATTTATCACCAATATTGCCAAGAGACCATCTTACAGCAGCCCAAAAAAGGAAAAATATTGATGAGAATTATTATGACACAAAAATCTAACTTGAAAACGGAAAGTTAGAATAATAACAGTATAGTAACATAACTTAACAATGAAAAGCGCTCAAAGTTAATTAATAACATGCATAGGGTTGTGATTCATTATAATTTATGTGAAAAGTATTCAAAGAAATTCTCTTAATCAATCAACATTTAGAAGCATCTTAACTTCTTGCTCGAAAAAAGAAGAAAATACACTCACTTAATATTCGTAATACGAAAACATATCATTATCTGTCAAAAATGCTCAAAACGAACTTCCAAGCTAAGCTTATATTATGTAATAAGTAATACATATCTTCTGAGCCTTAAAAAAATAGTTCCATGCTTAGAAAACATTTTTGCCACAAAATCAAACGAGGATAAATTAGAGCATTCAACTTTTAGAGGGTGAATTAACTACTGAATTTTTAAATTATTATTCCTTTACGTAAAATTGCAACCATTTTTCAATTTTTTCCTTTTTTTTCCAGTATTTTCTCTACTAATAATAAAGCTGAAAGTTTGTCTCTCTGTCTTTCCTTCTGTCTGTCTGTCTGTTACGCGCGTAGCGCCAAAACCGTTCGGTCGATTTTCATGCCACTTGGTACAAAATTAGTTTGTAGCATGTAGTTTTGCACCTCGAAGCGATTTTTCGAAAATTCCATTTCGTTCTTTTTCTATTCGAATTCTTAGCGGAAATTCGATAAAATAGGGAAGAAATATTTTATACACATTTTCAAGTCTTATGTCATTCGAAAGCTTGAAATTTTCTGCACAAAATGACGTTTTTTCGAAGTTTCTACGATCATCAGGAGAGCTGTAACAATTGTTTTTAGAATCCCGAAATTCAAGGCTTACCTTCAGTAAAGCAAGCCAAACGATTCTAAAATGGCTTTGCTCGCGAATAAAATTTGTTTGAAAATAGAGATGAAATGAATTATTTTATCAACGGAAATCAACTTTTCATGTTGTTACCATGGTTACGTTTTTATTTCGTTCTTTTTCCCTTAATAATTTTAAAAATGTATTTGTTTTTGTAACAATCCAAACTCCAAGCCTTATTAAAATTAGTCAAATGAAATATTAAAAACCGTGATAAGATGGCACCTGTCAATCAAATGAGAAATCGAGTCCTTTCCTTAAAATACAGGATACCATTCTAAATTTATCGTCTGCAAAACATATTTTACTTCATTATTAATTTATTTCAATATAAATTGCAGCAAATGGCTTGAGTGAACGAATTTAGCTTTTAATTTATCGTTTGCTGGTTGATCTTTGTCGATGTTTATTGTTTTTATTATCATTGTGAAGAATAATGCACGAAATTTCTATGACTAATACTTAAAATTTTTAGGATCAGTTGAGTTTAAAAGAAAAAATTGCTCCAAATATACTTTTGCAATGTGATTATTTATTGTTGGACTGTAATTTGCAGCAATAATTGCATTTAATAAATAATGAAAGACAATATTAAAAATTAATTTTTTGGCGACTTTTTTACAATTTGGCATTCAATTCTATTTCAGTATATTTACTTCTATCTTATTGCGATATTGCAACGTTCTTTCTAAAGTATGTCATTTCGGAAAATGTATTATTTTGTTTTTGAAGTTAGGAAAGAAAACTTTCTTCTTCTTTTAAACTTTGGTAAGATTTCTGTTGGTTTCTGTGAGCAACAAAATTTTTCTTATTTTTTCTTTTGGCTTATTTTTGTGCACCTATCTTTGGGGTTGCATTCGAATGTCCCCAAGGGGGTGATTTACCCCTTTTATGGGGTAATCAGGGCTTTCAATGCAGACCAAAGTGATATGAATTGGCGCGACCACTTGGCGATATCTCGCCAAGCTTTTGGTCACCAAGTGTTTGACGCCAATTTGGCGACATATCGCCAAGTTGGCAATAAATTTAGCGAAAAAAAAATTTTTTTGGGTTCAATTTGGCGCTATTGGCGATATTTTGCGAAAAATCTACTGAATGATGTTAAAATCGGCGATATTTAGGAGATTAATCATTGTAAAACATTTTTTTGCATTGTTTCGTGGCAAACTAGGGATGCAAATGTTTGAATTGTTATCTTACTCACTTCAAGCACTATTTTAGCACTTAAGGCATCTACTAAGAAATTTACACGTAAAAGGAAGTAGTGTAGGGTCCATACCAAATTTTTATATCATACTTTGAAGGAATTATAGTTGAATTATAACTAAAATAGAGTATTTTTTTCTGCTATATCATTTTTTTACAAATGAACTTTTAATTTTATACCACGGGCAAAGCCGTGCGGGTACCGCTAGTGAAAAATAAAATACCTCAAGTCTTATTTAATAATTATTAACAAATTAATACGTTGCCATGATAAAAACTACTTAAAGCATTTAATGTGTAATTTACTTAAAAATTCGAAACCGTGTAATAGATTTATAGTTTCACTTTTTTATTGCGAATTTTCAAAACTTCATAAGAGTGTGTAAACTTGAAACTTTTAAAAATACTTTCATAAAAATCCTATTACAGCTTCATCTGCAACGTTGCATATATCGCTGTCATTAAAGTAATTTTACTGAAGCTATCTTTAATGTAATAACAGTAAATTCACTTCGACATTTTGGTAACATTAAATTTGTTTGAACTCTTTATTACAGCTTTTGCTAACACCATCGGCAAAACTAGATCAACTTAAATGATTTCAAGCTGGGTATTTTAAATTATGGTTCAACAAAACAGCCTTAATTTTGAATGTTTTTGATTCTACACAATTGAATGATATCACAGTGATTATAAACCAGCTCCAACTATGACATTTAACGCAATTAAGTGCATTTTAACACTGTAAAAAAATGAATGTTGTTTTTACTGCAAAATGCAGCCGATTTTATAGTAATTTTACAGCAATAAACTGTAAAAATAGCTAATTTTACAGTAGTAAACTCTAAAAATTGCTAGTTTAAGTTTATTTCTGTACATTTTACAGTTTTAAACTGGAACCTCTGAGATAAGTAACCTCTGATATAAGTTATATAATAAAGTTGAAGTTTTTTCTGCATTCAGTTTTGGACCTGATTGAGTATTTAAGCATTAAAAAAATAATTTTTAGGTCAATGACTGCTGCGTAAAAGTGCCACGTACCCGAGGCACGAACATATTCTTATTTTCAGATGAACTATAAGGGCTGTGGTAGAATTAATGGGCGGGAAAGGTACAAAATTAGATGACCAATACTCCAGAGCTCTTTTTAAAGGATGTTAAAATTTTCCTTCAACATTTTATTTTCCTTAAAATCCTTTAGTTTTCCTTAGACGAATTCTTTTCTTTTCAATAATAAAGAGTGTTTAAAAAAATCAACTCACCATTCTGGGAGGGCACGGGCCCTGTTGGCCCCCTCCCCCTCTGGTTGCGCTACTGATTAATAATCCCTACCACTTTTCCTTTTCTACTGTGTAGGGAGATCACTGAAGCGTGACGACACCTGACCTGTCAATTACAAGGTGGCGAATTTTCCTTGTGGCAAAATGGGAGAGACACAGGCACGTTTAAGCAGTCTCACTTACAAAACGGTATTTCATTATTTTGACATCTACTTAGTTATGTTAGTTTTTTGAACATACTATTGTACTATCTATAAATAAAGAACATTTATAATGGGGAGAATAGTCAATAAAATTAAAGCCAAATAGACATGAAGACATAACTAGGATTGTAAGCTTCTAGAAACGAATATCTTACTCAATTGAACCTGAAATGATGATTTGCAAAACTGAATAACCTGAAAATACCAAGAAAGTTTGACATAGTACGGTGCGAAAAAGCTTCAAGGGCACGTTTACGCAGTAAAGACTTGCGTAAACGTGCCCCTTTGTTAATAAGTAAAATGCCCCGTCGCCTTGCTCGGATTTGTTTTTAACATGCATCGAAATTAAATAACATATTTGTTCATACGAATACTGTTCTCAAACAAGGTTGAAGTTCTGCTAATGATCATATATTTGTTTATTCTTATTTCACAATAAAAGCTTCAATAAGTTCAACACAAAATTTACTCCAAGTTGGAAAAAAATAGCTTATCCTCCCCAGACGCTATACCAAAGCTCGACGGAAGCTAAAAAAACTTGTGAGAAAACTTGCTAGAGACCCGCAACAATCTGTCACGACTGGTGACATACCAATTATAGCACATTTCGAAAAAAGCGCACTTCGTAAACGTGCCCCGGTCTACCCTATGGTATATATTTCTTAGTTTTCTAAAAAGTACTTGATGAAAAAGCGATAAAAGGGATCAAAGTTGTAGGTATAATTTACATTTGTATACATATTCTTATATAAATTGAAAACTTCTAAATATATTCGACAATCCATAGCAAGTTCTTCAAGAAGCTCACTAATAGAGATTTTTTACGACATCTCCATTACTCTACGATCTTTACTTTTTCAAAGCCAATGGGATACCCAGATAAATCAATTTTCGCAACAAAAAAATCGGATTTTAATGAACCCCAATTCACCGCAATTTTTTCCCATTGAATCTCGGGAATTTCGTTATAATGGAGTTCTAGCAATGTTATGGAAATGAAAAATTTAATTCGTTGAAACGGATATCATTATTTTGGTGGCTCTATGGGGGGGGGAGGATTCTTCAATGTAGAAAGTGTGTCTTTGATAATCATTATAAGGACGAATTTAAAAGAAAAATTTAATGCACGCTCACAAACAGAGAATTTTCCGTAGAGAGGGAAAAAACATTATATCCCTTTGACAGTCCACCCATGAGTAAGTAAAACAGTACTAAAATAGCGAAAGAAGATTTAAACCGAAAAACGAATTAATCATCCCACATATCAAACCGTAGTAATAATAATAATGATATAATGATTATAATCATTAGAAACTATCAACAATGAATTACATTTGCTATAACGACTTTTAAATAATCACGAAATGAAAAACTTCTAAATTTAAACTTCACTAATTTCATTTGATTATACTGTAAGAAGTATTTAAAAGAAAAGAAAATTTATCAGTTATTAGTAACGGATTTGCGATTGATTTTCGTGCAAAAACCATACTTAAGTGGAACTTCTAAAAGGTACAAGACAGCAACCAAATATAGTCTTTTACAGCAAACCTACCAAAATTTTTAAAACTGACAGAAATTTTCCTAATATAACATGAAACGAAAGTTCAACTGGAAATTTTATTTGATGTTCATTAATCATGAAAGAAAGATTAATTTGAACCTAAGCACAACTGAATACAATAAAAAAAAAAACACTGAAGACCTATAAATAGCGTTGCTAAGCTTCTAACATTGACCTACAAACTTATCACAAAACTTCTTGATCAAGAGCCAAAAATACAAGTTATGTCGTTAATTTAGACGAAATCTAATGTATGAAAAAAAAACTGTAATTATCTACAAATGAGTACTTTACACAGTTAGCAAAAGTGTACAAAAGTAAGGAAACTCTCAAGTCTTGTATAGTAAAAAAATTTCTAACAATTAAAAAAAATTGAACTTATGATCTTAAAACTTAAAAATGAATATTTTTTGAACTCTCGTCAACACATTTATTATACCCGGTTTAAAACTAAAGATTAATATAAAACTTAAGGAGGATTAAATTCATTGTAAAAAAATATCACATAAAATAAGTACTTTATCCTATTTTGCTTAGAATTTAAGAACATGAGAAATTTTTTCCGAAATGCAACTCAAAACACAATATTGAATGTTCAGTTTTATATATTTTTTAACATAAAACTATCAATTATATTCCCCCCACCCCCACATGTGAGTGTAACCCCCTCCTTTTAGCATGATGCCCTTAGGAACATCAAATGTATTATACTGGAGTTAACGATTTAGAAACATGTACTTCACCGTAGTTGTATGTATTGTTTTAAAAGTTAATCAAACAAACTAAAGTGGGGGAAAAGTTAAACGTCAATTAAATAATGCATATGAAATAAATTTATGCAATGACAAAGTTTCAAGAAAATATTTCGCTTAGCATTAAAATAGTTCAAAATTCCTCTACAAATAAGACTTTTATGAGAAAAAACGGCGCATTGGATTGGATGTGGAGAAATAACTCTTCCAAAACATATTTGTAAGAGAATGATTGTAAGACAATGTATGCGCAATAAAATAATGTATATGTAATGAGTTTAGAGAGCAAAAAAAACATTTAAGAAAATGTTTTGGTTAAATAATAAAAAAGTTCAAAGTTTCTCTAATAATGTGACTTGTATTAAGAGAAACTGTAAATTCGGTTGGATATGAAAAAATATTTCTCCCAAGCAGATTTGTTAAAGAAATAATGGTAAAACAATGCATATGCAATAAAATAATGTAAATGTAATGAGTTCAGAGAGTAAAAAAAGCATTCAAGAAAATGTTTTGGTTGAATAATAAAACAATCCAAAGCTTTTCTACAACTGAGGCTTGTATTAGGAGAAACGGTAAATTCGATTGAATGTGAAAAAATATTCTCCCAAGCTGATTTGCTTAAGACATAATGGTAAGACAGTGAATATGCAATAAAATAATGTACATGCAAGGAGTTTAGAGAGGAAAAAAAAACATCCAGGAAAATTTTTTGGTTAAATAATATAGCAGTCTAAAGTTTCTCCACAACTGAGACTTCTATTAAGAGAAACAGTGCACTCGTTTGGGACGTAGAAAACTATTCGTCAAAAAAAAAAAAAAAAAAAATATTGGAAGATTAATTGTTAAACAATGAAATAATGTGTGTGCAATAAGTTTATGGAATAAAAAAAAAACATCCTGGAAAATGTTTTGGTCAAACACTAAAATAGTTCAAAGACTATTATAAGGAGAAACAGTGTACTCGTTCGGACGTAGAAAAATAAACATTGGAAAAAAGATTCTCATTAGAGAATAGTGTAAAGCCTACCCGAGACCACCTGGACCCGCCAGGACACCCGTAACGGTCAACGGGGTCCGCTATCCGGGGGCATGGAATTATCGAGCTTATCTTAGGAGAAACGGTAAATTCGTTTGTATAATCGATTATAATTATCTCAAAACACATTTGTAAAAAAAAATGGCTCTAAAACAATGTATATGCAATAAAGTAAGGTATAAGCAATGAGTTAAAAGAGTAAAAAAAACACCCCATTAAATGTTTTGTTAAAACACTTAAACAATCCAAACTTTCTCCACTACTGAGACTTCTATTAGGAGAAACAGCGTACTTGTTTCATCTAGGAAAAAATAATTATTGGAGAAAAGATTCGCTAGAAAAGAAAGGAATATAAGGCGTACCTGAGACCGCCTGGACCCGCCAGGGCACCCGTAACGGTCAACGGGGTCCGCTATCCGGGGGCATGGAATTATCGAGCGCTCCTTACTCCGTTTGTGTCACACAGGGAGCTCCGAATAGCGATCGTGTGCCGGACCGCTGCCGGACGCACGCCTCGGGGAATCTGCGGAACGGGGCGCCACCTGGTGCCGAGAGACGCCGTTTGCACCCGTACACTGCGGTCCCGGCCACCTGTCGAAGGGGGGTTTTCGGAAAAGTGTTCCAACCATCTGCGATATCTCTGTTTCAGAGAGAGCATACAGGTACGAGCGATTCCCGAAGTTGTTAGAAAATAAACAGTTTTTTTCCGATTGTGAATCGATAGCAATTGTAAGGGCGATTTGGAGAAATGATTCTCTCTAAGCCAATTTGTGAGAGAAATGATTGTGAAACAATAAATATGCAATAAAATAATGTATATGCAATGAGTTCATAGAGTAAAAAAACATTCAGGAAAATAGTTTGGTGCAATGACAATTGCGTGGACTGAAAATGTACCCCGTGTAAATGAACTTGAAATATTTTTCCAAGGTCAAAAACGTTGAACCCTGATGTTCAGGAGAGAGATTAACCACTGACCTGGCTGAAACAAACAAGATACAAGCGGAACAAGAAGTTTTGTCAAGAACTAAACAAGCCTACTTTCTCGTATACCGACATCGGCATTCTTATGTCAAACATACCTTTTTAGCGCTTAAAGCTAATTTCTAAAAACAGAATATGCCTTTCAAATCTCATGAGGCAGACGCGTAAAAAGTAAACAAAAGAATAAATAAAGTTGTAGCATCTTTTAAGCAATGCAGCAATTATTGTTTTTCCGCAGAAAAGTTCTTTAATTGCTTTGAAAAAAGAACAAAAATAGAAAGCACATCAAAACGCATTTTATCAAGCAAAATAACTCGTTCCAAAATAAAATATCTCGAATTTTATTTTTAATCTGTTGCCAGTCTTTGAAAATGAATAAATTAATTAATTGCTATATATTGAAAAAAGTAAGCTCTAAGATATTGCGAAAGGATGTTTGTGGCTGGCCTGCGTCCAGGCGGCCCCATAGCACTTACAGACTTGAAACTTGGTACAAAATTAGTTCGAGCCATGTGAATTTGCACCTCGGAACCATTTTTTTAATTTCGAATTAGTTTTTTTAATTAATTTTTTAAGCATAAATTTCACATACTTCACCATATTAAGGGGCAAAAAAATCCCCCATACCATAATGTTGTATATCGTTGGAAAGAGATTTTTTTTCTGAAAAATAAGATGTTTGTTCCTTTATCATCCTCCGTTAATTGTAACAGGAGATAGAAGTGATTCTAATTTGCCATTTTTCAAGGCTCACCTCCAGCAAAATTATATTACTTTCAACCAAACTGCTCCAAAACTTTTCCAGCTAAATCTTGTTCGACAAACGAAACCGGTGACTCTTCGTTTTGGTTATTGCTCGTCTTACAACAAAATGTACACGATTGCTTTTATCGCAATTTTCCTTTTTTTTTTTTTTTTTAACATTTAAGAAAGGTTGTCATTATTTTTACTGTGCAAAGTGGTTCGAAACGGGGAAAAAGTGGAAAAAATCCCTTGAGTGTAGATCGCTCTCCTTGAGAAGTACTAAAAATGTGACTTACGTTAGTCAGGCTTTGAGGTGCAGATTTTTTTTGGAATACGTCAAATTTGATGGCCAATCTCTTTGATGGCCCAAAGGTAAGCATTAACTTGCCACCGATACAGTCATCACAATTAGTAAAACGTGGATTCACAACATGTCGTGCAGTAAAATATTCAACAAGCCAAGTAGCACACTTCGTTTTTTAAAGGTTGAAAAATGGTTATTAACTTTGTAACAACCGCTTAAAAAGTTTATAAAACGTTTAAAGGTTATTTGTGCTACCTGGGAATATCAATGCAAAACAATCTATTAAGTATTTGACTTTTTTCCAATTACTTAATTTTGTAAATTTTATCAAAACCTCTGTATCTCAAAAACTCCATATCTCGAATTTTTCTTAAGTCCCGTGAAATTCGAGATAGACTGTAATAGATTGACTGTGATGACTTCGAGATTGACTGTGATAGATTGACTGTAATTTCTTTAGAAAAGAAATCGTCTGCAAAAAAAATGTTATGATAATAATAAAATAAAACAAATAAATGAATACACAAAATATCGTCTGCACAGTTATTTCTTGAAAGAGTAGGAGTTAGTCATTTTTCCCATCCCGCATTTCTGCCATGTGTGCTGAGTCAGAATTAGAGTGAAATTTTCAAAGTTGGTGATGAAAAGTCGGAGTCTTCAGTTGTAGTCGACAGGTGGAGGCAGAGCCTAAGGCTCTAAAATTATTTTTGCAGGAATTGGTTATTTTTTCCGAGCCTGGATTTTTGCCATGTTGTGGAGTCGGAGTTGGAATTGAGGAATCATAAATGGAGCCCTCAAAACACTTTATTCAGAAAAATATTTTCCATGTGCATTCTTCAAAGTCATTTCTCAATAAAGTCAGTTTAAAGGAAATCCACCTTTAGGTTCATTATCTACATTGAGCTTAAATTTCTCCGTAGGCGCTAATATTATTTTTTGAACGATTCAAAATTGAACGAAAAATGGTTCAAATCAAAAAGCATATGTGGGAATGAGGTGTCCTTGCCGAGATCTTTCGAACAAAAAAAAGTTTGTTCAAATCGGACTGTTCATTCAGAAGTTATTAGGGGGAGACAGACAGACAGACCGACGACGCACAAAATCCCCATCTCAACACACTACTTTCCAATTTTTAATTTTTCAATGTTTGTTTTTATTTTTTTTTTTTATTTCTTTTTGCCTACTCTTTAGACTTTGAGATATTTGTAAAATGCATTAAGTCACTTTTAAATTATTTTTTCACGGGAAAGTAGGCTAACAAAACAGTTCAAAACTTCTCTACAACTGAGATTTGTATTAAGAGAAACAATGCATTCATTTGTATGTGGAAAAATTCGTCTCCTATAACAGATTAGTTAGAGAAATTACGGTAAAACAAAGAATATGCAATAAAAAAATGTATATGCAATGAGTTTCGAAGGGAAGGGGGGGGGGAGTATCGGAAGAATGTTCATCCTACTCGAAACCATCTGCGATATCTCTATTTCAGAGAGCATACAGGTACGAGAGATCCTGAAGTTGTAAGAAAATAAACAGCTTTCCGATTGTTAATCGATACGAATTGCAAGGGCGATTTGATTTTTGTACCTGTTTCTGAAGCGGGGCGATAACAGTGTGATGTATTGTTATTGGAAACAGTTTAACATTTTGGGATAAACTTTACACAACGTGTATTGGTGCTGCAAAGATTTTTATGGCTATCTTTTTTTATGCTAACTAAGGATGCACCGATTAATCGGCAGTACCGATTAATCGGCCATAATCGGCCAATTTGCAGATCATTAATAATCGGCAAAATCGAACTGATTAATAGGCCAAAAAAATTCTTACTATGATGAATACTTTTATTAACAGCAATAATTATCCTCACAGCTGATATAAATTTTTTTAAAACTGATTCTCCTACTTTGAATAAATATACATAGACAATGTTGCAACATTTTTAATGTGGCGATAGTTTTCTCCTTAGCACAGTGCTTTTAGATAACCGCTAATCTTCAAAGAATAAAAGTAGTGAATTAAATTGCT
This sequence comes from Uloborus plumipes, assembly GCA_038373865.1. NCBI lineage: Eukaryota > Metazoa > Arthropoda > Arachnida > Araneae > Uloboridae > Uloborus > Uloborus plumipes. The sequence goes on from JAXGGA010015282.1 coordinate 24,277, forward strand.
ACTAATTCTTTAAAAAATATGAATTAAAAGTACTCCTAAATTAGAGTGCTCACCTCAGACTCCCCCCTCCCCTTTGTTTTGAATTTTTATGTCATGTATTATTTTATGTTACATTTTATGTTACATAACAGACAATGTGTTAATAATATTATTGAAAGTAATATGAAAATTTGTTCTAAGAAATTACATAAAATATTGAAATTATTTTGTGAAAACTAGGAAAATGGAAAAAAAATCTCTCAGAAAAATATAACTTACTCTAAACCCGATTATCAACAGCTGATTAATCGGTAATAGGCCAATTTGCTTATCGGTGCATCCCTAATGCTAACTAAGAGTTTTCAATGCATGATTAAATAAACTGTTTATACATAAAATAGCGACTAAACTAAGAAAAATTCAAACTAGCATTTAAATAGAAACTTTTAAATAGAACATTTTTGTAGGTAAAATAGAGTTTACACTTAAAATTAACTATGTAGTTTTATGTAGAAATGATTGCAATTTTTTACATTTTTGTCATTTATCAATATGTACACAAAGATAAGCAGAGATGAATTTTAAAAGTTTCACGTAGCGAAACGATCGCAATTAATATTTAGTTTAAAGCGTCTGAAGTTGATAAAGTCTAAGTCGTAATGTTAATTGTAACAAATAAATTCAAACGTCTTTAAAACAAAATAAAAGAGTTCAAAATACAATTTTTTACCTTTCCGCTTTTCGAAAAACTTACAAAGATATTTAGTTTTGTTTCATTAAAATATCAAATAATCACTTATGTTCTTACAATATTCAAAAAAACTTAATTTGCATTATATATTTAATCATTTTTTCTCCAAAAAGTATTAGTTCAGAAATTAACTTAAGGCTATATTTCAAACGCAAAAAGAAGAAAAAGTTTTGTATTCAAGCATTTTGGTAAAATACACAAATTTTACTACAAATTCTCATTTGTAAAGTCTGCATTTTAAGTTCGGTATTGTGCAAATAATGTGTAAAATCAATACAAGACTTGTTTCAATTCCCATTTTTCATCTAAATTAAGCAATTAAGCTTTGAATGAGTACAGTCCCTGAAAATAACGAGACTGTTGTTGTCGTGTCATAGTAAATCACTATGGATGTATGTCGTACCTCAGGATGTCCCCTTAAACTCTAAGAAATTGACTGGCACCCTTAACAATTGTTATAAAGAAGCATCGTAGAACTAGAGAATATCAACTTAGGTAAGAACTCATGTAGTTGGACTTAACATTCATGTGAAACAATTTATTTGGTTTCATACCTCAAGCTGGTACACTCAGAAAAACAACTTTTTTTTGTATCTCTCACGCAACGTTACCAATTCTTTCCAACTTTTACTTGAATCCCCTTTCTCCAAAATTTAAAGTTGAACCTAATTCTCAAATAATAGCGAACTGCATCAAAGTGGAAGTTTTTGAAAAATAACTAAAACAGATGCCAACCCCCTCGTCTACTGGTCAGAGAAGTCTGACCAGGATGGAGGACTCCCGGGTTCGGATCCCGGCTCGGGCATGGATGTACTTCCTCTCTCCTGTTCTTGTTCTTTCCTTGTACTAATGTGTTGTTGCTCTGTGAGTGGTTGCCTACCCTATAAACGGGTCTCTGTGACACGTGTGAACTGTGGATGTGGAAGTTCAAACCAAACTACGGGTACAGTTGAAAAAGTGAAGCAGCGCACCCCGAATTGCCAGCTATACTCGACTGCAAACTTTCTTGACAAAAACATCGTGACGTCAGCGTGACGTTAGCCTATGAAAAACGAGCTAGATAAAACGTCACAGCCTACTTGGCGAATTAGAGGAGATCGCTAACTGCTTGTGAGCTCTTATTGGCTTCTCCCATAGTGACGTTGAGTGTCAAGTTAAGTTGCTTTCTAGTAGGGTAAAAGCACCAGTAGTCGGCCATTTAAAAGATCTTTTGTTGATCTTGGCTAACCTAGAACTTTCAGCTCTCCTAGAACTTACCGCAACAAAAACAAGGTAAAATTTTAGAATGAACCTTTCTGATAGTGAATCACCTACTTGTTTCAGAAATTTAAAAAAAAATATGTTAAAATCCAAGCTGTTGTCAACACTAGTAAATGCTACGGTAGTCGGTCACAGAATCATCTTAGCTGAAAAATAAGCAGAATTGCAATCTTGAATGACGGGCACACCATTCAAAATGAAATAAATCATCACTAAAAAAAGTACCCAAAACTTAACTGCCACTGGTTGATGATTGAGGATAGGTACATGAATGTGTGAATGCGTCATATCTGATTTTGAATTAAAAATGTGCTATTTATGAGGAGTTTTATGTCATTGTGGCCGACTACTGGAGACTGGTCGACTACTGGAGCACTTACCCTATAATCTGGTCCAAGACAACAACAGCAGATTTCAAGTACCTTATGTGAAGCGCTAGAAAGCTACCCCGTTACCCAAGTAGTAGACATCGTTTCATAAATGGGATAAAATGTTTGCTAACGTTATGAAAACCCTTTCAAAACGTTTGTGATTTTTTTTACATATGTACCTGGGTTGAATACACAAGTTGAGTTGAGGTCTATGCTTCCTCACAACTAAGATGCTTGTATCTCCAAGAGAATCAAACAAAAACATTTAAATATTTTTATTAACTTACAGGTCAACATTAGATATATTTAGAGTACAAGAGAGAAGAAACAACACACATCAAAGGAACCAGTAAGAGCCGAGCACAGCCTTCTTTTTGCGCAGCAATTGCTTCCGTAACTCGGCAAATTATCCCCCGGTATTTATTTGAGAGTTATAGAAAACTTTATCAACATTAGATGATTTCAATGTTGTCTACCTTTTAGAGTGGTTTAAACAAGATATTTTCTATTTTACTTATTTATGCTTGATGATTAAAGACTGAGTGAATCAAATTAAAACTAATTCAACTGATAAAAATAGATTATATTGAATCGTAAAGACCATAATTACAAGAAATAAATTGAAACCAGCTTGATTAATTAAATGAACAGATTCTGCGCTTGCCGAGTTAAGACTGGACGAATGTCCAAATATCTGAAAATTTAAAATAATAATCGGCCTGTGCTTGCAGCGATAGGAATGTCTTTCATAGTTCTTTGGACATAAGCCACCCTCTGCTAGCGGCGTATTTGCATATTGGAGCAGACAATGTTAATTTCCCGGCTTACACAGTGTGAGTGTAAATACAGAGTATTGTTTTAAGTAAAAACTTATTTCTAAACTTTAACACTTTTCAGCTATATTTTATTTTGATTAAGTCAAGTAAGTAAATTTACCTACTTAAAACCAAAAATTGCTGATTAAAAGAGATTGTCAGCATTGCCTTTGAAAATGGATTTTTATTAGTAACTTATGCTGATGTCCATGTTTCTCAAATATTAGATAGCTTGAAGTACATTGACTTCCCTTTAACACTCAAGATATATAAGGGTTTTTTCCTACTTTCAAGCAATAAAAATGCATCACGTACCACAAAAATGAGAAAAAAAAATCATAGGAAACCTTGCAGAAACTAAACTCGCACATAACGTTGAAAGAAAGTGTTCTTTCAGCATGTAAGAAAAACAAAATATACCCTCACAAAAATGTATTTATTGATATGTAAATGCTGCAGTTACAACCTCATAAAGTAAATTTTAGCTGGCGAATAAGCAGATAGTATGTAGCAAATCTTCAGAATGATGGGAAATGGTAAGTAAGTAGCTACAATGTTTAGTGCTTTCCTGAACAAATGGAGTAACTATTTTACTACTGCCATGTGGACAAAATTTCTTGTTTTGTATATGAGCAGTTTATAGCTGTTTACGAGCGCATAGAAATGTTGCCCTAAGCTCAGGATGTTTACTGAAAACAGCACCATAAATGGACCAATTACGTGGTATCTGAGGTACATTTCAGAATTATTTTAGTCCTGTTAAGATAAAGTCTGGTAAATATTTTATTGTTCGCTGGTAGTTATAATTTTCTACAAGATGTATTTAATTAAAAAGCTGAAGGGCCAGGAGGAAAAAGATGAAAGTCACTTTTTTGTCAATTTTGAGATATTAGCGCTATCTAGGGACTATGAGGGATTAATATCATCTGGTAGAACAATAGGGGGGGAAACGGATGAGAATCGACCGACATGTGCATGAAAACTCTATTCACTACAAAGGGAGTTACGAGAAATCAAACTTTGTTCTTCGTTTTTCTCGAAATCGCTTGTTGGTCACTTTCATCTTTTTTCCCCCTGGCCCTTCAGCTAACTTAAGAGAAAATTTTAATAATAATCTGTGCTGAAGAAATAGCTGCTTGGGTTTTTAGAGTTGGTCACATGTAGACAGAACAGAACAGAAAGTCTTTGACAAAAAATTTAAAGTTTCAGCTCTCCGACTTGTGAGTTTTTGAACATAAGATTTTCTTAATGAAGTTTGAAGTTAGAAAATCAGAATAAGTTAGATTTATGTAATTATTCATGTAAGAGTAACTTTAAGAGATTGTTTTGATTCGATCTTCGAATAAACTATTTTCTCTTTAAGTTTTGTTTTGAGGGATGTTCTTTTCGAATTACTTTTAGGGATGAATCCTAGTTTAAGGCCCGGCGATAAATTATTAAATCTGGCAACCACAGAATTATCATTGGATGATTGGATTGTTTGGCGACTTTAAGCTAAATGGTTGCAACCTTAAGCTACAGTCTAAAAAAAATCGCCAAATCCCGACCCTAAAGTAGGATTTTACCATTTTTAGGAAGGATGCAGTCTGCTCTGCAGTTTTTGTTACGGTAGGAGTATGTTTGTTCAGAAACTTAGGAAGTCTTTTGTCTGCTTTATTGTCTGTTTTTTTCCCCCGAGTGATTGTTTTTTTTTCTTCTTCTTTCTTAAACTTGATTGCATAGCTTGTTAAGGCGGATCTTGGTTGAAAAAAAATACAACATCCTATTTTTTCTTTCGAAACACAAGTATTCTTTCTGATTCTCTTACATGACAAAACCTTTTTTTTTCTCCTCAACTCATTGGGGCATTCTAAGTTCTTCAGTTCAAAACGCTTCCTCTTTCTATCCGTTTCAAGAAAAATCCTGCATACCGCATCAGCTTTAATTCCCCCCCCCCCCCCACTATCCTAAATCCATACAAATAAAACGAAGAATATGTATCTGTGTATGTTCACAATATAAATCCACAGTTTCGTCGGATCTGGGCTCAGTTTGGCAGAGAGGTACTTGGCCACCCGGAATGGAACGGAGGGGGGGGGGCGGGGGTAGGGTTTGAACGCCAAAAAAGTACCGACTAGTTCGAATTTCTATTTAAGAACCCAAGAAATTCGTAGAATG
>JAXGGA010015283.1:0-29608 GCA_038373865.1 Uloborus plumipes
CTTGTTTTTCATAATGTACTTTCATTGAGTTTAAGTTTGTTGCATTTTAATTTATATTGTTACACAATTCAAGCCACCTTGTAATATCAAATTTAAATGAGCGCCTCAGTAAAAAAAAATTGTATATAAACTTGTCTTAATCAAATCCGCCACTCCTGGCTATAAATGTCACTATTTGACAGATAAAACACGCATGGGAACTTAGCCAAAAGCTGAGGATGAAAATGACTAAAAAATGTTGCTTTAAGAAATTAGCAACTAAAATGGAAGAAAAAAAAATCTTTTTTTCTCCCTGTATCTCCAACATCTCCTGTACTTTTTAAAACAATGCATTTTTAAAACAAGATGAGACATTTTAAGTGTTTGAAGTTAGAAAAATGTTCATTGCAAGAAAAACACATGACTAACTTATTAAAAAATTAAGGCCATTCAACATACTAGTCAAAAGTGGAAGGCCTTCCGTCTTAAGATGTGTTTCCGTTTTGACAAAATTACCAAGACATAAAAATAAATCTCATTCCTTCAGTTTTTACTTATAAAGAAATAAAGAGGGGAATATAAAATCAGATTTCTGAAAGTGCATTCTGGTTATATTTGCATTGGGGCCGTTCCTTTCTCTTTTCTTCTGAATTTTATGTTCGGCGCCGCAATTTCTCATTGAACCCATCTTTTCCTTTCCATTCATGTTATCAAATATGACCAACAATTTCGTTTTAAGGATTTCAGTTACGAGAATATGAGTATCCCCCCTCCCGTCATACAATCTTCTCTATCATTATCGGAGATCTAAAATTTTGATTTTGAAGCTTCCAATACCAAAAAAATGGATGAGAAAGAGTTCCTAAACACCTTATGCCTTTCCCTAACATTACCACATACGGCCTACAATTGCCTTTTTAAGACTTCATTTTCGAAAAAATTGTGGCCCCCAAACTTTCTCATAACATCAAGAAAAGGAGCTAGAAATTTGAAACTACAATTTCAAAAATTGGCATGGAAGAGTCCCTGAGCATTGTCCATTGCCCTAATGAAAATGAAAGTTGGCCTACAATTTTGTTTATAGGACTTGAATTTCAAAAACTCCCCGGTGGGGGGGGGGGGGCTATTTCTAACATTGTCGGAGATCTTCCAGAGTTCTAATTTTGGCATTTTAGGTGGCTACGCCGCAGCCTAATGTCACCTAAGATCGTCTAAAATTTAAATTTTCAGAACAAAAAATTGAAAAATCCCCCCTCTCCCCGAGCTTAACAGTTAGCAGCAAAAGAAATGGCAGTATAAGCCTTTAAAGAAATAAGAAGGCATGAAAAAGTCCCTAAAGCTGTTAAAAATTTATAATTTCCCACAGGCTATTTGGAGCCTGTGAAGCCCATCCATGTATCTCATTGCTTTGTGTGAAAAGTGACGTAATCAAGAGTATTCTTAGTCAGTTGTACCAAATCTGTTTTCTCCAAGCTGTATTGGACTCGGAATTTGATCCACATAATAATTACAATGTAATTATTTTTCTGATAAATTGTCAATGAAAAAGCAATTATAATCACAATTAGTCTGGAATCATGAGAGTTCATTCACACTTGCTCCAAAACATAACTGCTGCTCTAAAAGTCAATTTTTCTTCTCCAAAGGTGCGCTTAAACCACTTAGCTACTTGCATCACTGTAACTTTATTAGGTAAAAAAACTGTGCTCTTTATGATTATTAAGTTATTCTTTAGGCCTTTCTTACTGTTTTTAACTCATTTTCTTTTATAGGTCTGTTGAAGATGAGAAAAAAGCCAGAATGGGTGTTGTTGAATGTGTTAATCATAAGTTGGTTGAACCTTTCACTGTATTATATGAAAAAGAAGGTACTTAATGTTTTGTAATCTTATTTAATAGGGTTGATTTCAAAGCGGCTAATTCTTCTGAAATACTGCACATAAACTCATGTATGTTGAGCAATTTTAAACAAAAATTTGAGGTTAATAGTTAGAAAGCAGACTTAAGCTGAACAGAGTTCCCGAAAATTTTCTCTGCATGATTCTTCGAAAAAAATAAAGTCAATTAACAGTTCCATGACTTTACTGGTGCCTTAACAGACCCTTCACAAAAATTTTATCAAGCAAAACGGACCCTTCACAAAATGCTGATCAAACAAATGGACCTTTCACAAATTATTCATTAAAAAGCAAATGTGAAATCAAAATATTGCCTAGAATATTTCTGTGTAAAAGCCACTTATATACACTTACGAGGCGCATTCATAAAGTAAGGGCCGTTTAGGCAATGAAAAAAATAAACTCATAAGAAACAAATTTTGTCATATTCAGTTAGGTACAAACTTACTTTATCTACATAATTGCCGTTCACTTTTAAGCATTTTGCGTGCCGCTGCACCAGCTTCTTTACCCCCCTGCGTAGAATCTTGCCGCCGAGAGTTGAACCAGTTGACAACAGCGGTTTTGATTCCCTCTTCAGTTTCAAAACGCTGTCCACTGAACCAGTTTAAAATGCAAGAGGAAGTCGTCGCTAGGTTCAAGGTTAGGACTGGACGGTGAGTGGTCAAAAAGTTTCCAACGAAAATCATGAATTTTCTCCTTGGTTTTTGGCAGCAGTTTGAAGAGGCGCCTTATCGTGGAGAAGGATTGTGCCAGATGACAATTTCCCGATTTTCGCCACCATTGTTCTTTGCTTCCACCAGCAACAATAGAACTTCAGAATCAAAACAAATGACTTTGTAGGTACACAGTAAGTCTGTTGATGGTGCTGCAGTAGTAAAACTGTGTTCCAAAGAGCCATTATTTAAATATAAGCAAATGGCCCTTACTTTATGAACATGCCTCCTATATACCAAACCACTAATTTTGCAAAAAAAAAAAAGGCAGCACATTTCCTGCCTGTGATGCTCTGGCAAGAGATAAATCTTTAATGTAATCAAATGTCATTCTTTTTGTTGGTTTCTTTTAAAGAAATTAACAACTTAAAAGTTAAATTAAAAGCAGTTCACTTTGTGCTCAAATGAGTAAAAACCAAAAAGCAACGTTTAAAAACACAAATAGATAAAGTTAAAATTGGCAAACATGTTTCAAAGGCAAGTTTGATTTTCATGTCATTTACAGAGCCATCAACAAACTAACTTTTTCTAAATTAAAAGACTCCATCCAACCATTTGATCAGTGGGGCATTTATAACATAAAATGTGAATGTCAAATTGGTTACGTCGGACAGACTCGAAGGGCGCTAAAATTTAGGTTAAAGGAACATGAAAATTGTGTTAACCTTTTAATTGCCAATGTTCCCAAATGGGAACATCAACTTTAAAAAATCGTTAAAAAAAAGTTTCGCTTCTGAGGATTTAATTTTATTTTTCTATTTACTGTCAAAAGTAGACCTGATTTTTTGAAAAAAAATCTAGTTAGCTACTACAATTATTGTTATCTATAAAAAATCGCAAAAATGTGCTTTTTTATGGATTTTCACGGAGATAGAAAAAAAAAATTCTAAAAAATTTCAAAAAGGCTCAACTTTTTTGATATTCTAAAGTAACCATAAATAAGGATCCTTTTAATGACCTAATATGACAAATAAAAAATTAAAGCAAAAATGTAGCTCCTATAAGCGATCAAACTTCGTTGTTCCCAATTGGGAACATTGGCAAGTAACGCTATACAAAATCAGGTAATTCATGCAGCTTCCTAAGTTCGGTTATATGATCAGTGAAAGCCTTGGAATTGAAAAAAACCTCATTCGACGCATTGAAAAAGAGAATGGGTGGCCTTTCGACCTTTCACTGCTCCCCTTTTTGCCCCCCCCCCCCCCCCAATCGTCTCCAGTTTTTGGGTGGGAGTGATGTCGAAAAATCGCTTTGCACATAGAAATGAAGATGTTTACAGCTTTTCTCTTGCACCCGCTCAGGCTACAACCTGTTAGCAATAAATATCCCTTCCTTGTTACTTGAGACTGTCCAGAGATTCGGCCCCCAATCAATGCTTTTACTCTTTTTCTCCCTCCATGTGGAGGTTTCGCTTTCTGTTTCGCTAGAAGTGATCGCGACAGTGTTGTTAGAAGTCGTGGAAAGAATGGGTTCCAGAGAAAAGTTTTTAACTTTGCAAGAAGCTATTGAATCTTTTCAAGCTCTATCAGACTCAGGTGAATCAGCAGATTCTGTACTAGACATTTGCCAATTACCACCAGATGAGACCGGGGCAATAACAGATGAAGAAGATGTTAATGACAATGAATTTGATAATGTTGTTCCTGCTGATGTTTGCAGACAAATAGAAGTAGTCACCCGCAAATCACCAAACAATGTATCGGATGGAGAGACGATTATTGATGCCCCATCTACCTCGGAAGATTCTCCAAAATCCAAGAGGAAGAGAAAATCTTCTAAAAAAGAAATTAACTGGAGAAAAAATGCATCTTTTGATGAAACTATAGAAACGAAAACCCATAAAAAAACTCTATGAGTCATTTCCAGAATTGGCAAATTTATCGCCGGTTGAAATTTTCCACAAATTTTTACCATATGAATATTTGGGTCATTTATCGAAAATGACAGAACTATATGCAATGCAGAAAGGAGAACAATTGGAAGTTGATGAAAAGGACATATTTGTTTGACAATATTTGTTCATAAATTGCGTTTTTTTTAAATGTTTTTTATGTTTTGAAATGTTAACGTTTCAAATTAAAATGAATTTGTCAAATATGATCAGTTATATCAAGCATTTTATGCATAAATACAAAATAACTACAGCGAGCGTAAAGCGCAATCGATTAAAAGCCTTAGGAAAAAAACTTAACATAACATGCCAATGTTCCCAAATGGGAACATGCCCAAAATCGTAGATAAAAAAATTTTTTTTTTGAAAATTTTTTTTGCATTGTCTAAAGGGATGCCTAAGAGTCCTATTTTTATGCAGCAACTCAAATTTTTATACTTGAAACATAGTGCGGCATTTAAAGGGTTAAAAAGAAAGAATTTTCAAAATGCTCAATAGCAAAACACTGTTGGGACACGGGCCATAGATTTGTTTTCTCCGAAGCTAAAATTATTTGCAGACCTTCAACTGTTGGCGAATTAGATTTTTTAGAAGCCTTTCATGTTCACAAAAATTTAAGTAATATTTGTAACGAATCCTTTGCAGTTCCACACATCTCACCAATTTTACTTCATACTTTTAAATTTTCTGACAACGCAACGCCAAATCAGGGCTCAGCACACGCTGACACCTGATTGGCCTAGCTTTTGCTCCTTTGCTATTTAAACTCTCCTGGTGCTTTGTTTCTTTCCATTTCTTGCTTGGCACTGAAGAAGGAGGCTTTATGCCTTTGAAACATGTTTGCCAATTTTAACTTTGTCTATTTGTTTTTAAACGTCGCTTTTTGGTTTTTACCCAACTTAAAAGTTAGTTGTTTTGTTTTATTAATTCTGCTTGTTTTTTTTATCATATGCAAATCAAAATGGCTTGCTGTAATGTTGCTGTTATAGATTTCTCTGAAAATGCAGAGTAAGGATTTTTCTCCCACTTCATAACTTAAACAAAAAGGAAATAATAATAATGATAATAGCACATATATGGGAATGGAACTTAGAACTGCAAACAGATAGCTAGGGTTGGCGAAAAAATGGGATTGCTTCCGATAGTTACCAGCTATTGGAAAAGAAAGCCATCTAATGCCTTTGGTGTAATCTTTTGACCTTATTTTCATAGAAAATTATCTGAAAATACTTTTTGATGCTTACAGGGGTGCTGTTTTGTTTATATACAAGAGTTAGTGAATTTTTTTCGTCTGTTAATATTGGAAGTTCAGTATTGTGTTTTGTTACATCTCCCTTCTTCCGTATTTTTTCCTCGGAACTTTTGGTGAATATGTCGATGATTATTAATAACATTCATCATATAGATCTGATGAAATGTAGTTCCAAATTTATTTGACTTTGATAAATTATTTTATTTGCCGTTTTTATACTTTTGACCTTTTCATTTTGAAAAATACAATCTCTTTTCATCTGATATGCAAATTGAATTTTATTCATTTTTCAAGCTAATCACCCTTTGTTAGGAGACAAATAAATGAAAATTCTCATTATTTTTTGTTCTGATCATTATTTAAAATTTTTTAAAGCAAAATTAACTTCTTTTATGAGTCTAAAAGTTAAACGCTGAATGTATCATTTCATTTTATTTTTGCATTAATTGTGTCATCATATATTAATAATTGACAATTGACATTAATTTTGGTTGCTTACGCTTGACTAAATATTCTGGTTTTCTATTGTTTCAGGTTTTTATTTAGCAATATTTCAGGGGAAGAGCCCCGAACTTCCCTTACCCTAAAATCAATGAAAGTCACATATAATTGGGCCTTGGCCACTCCACAGGAAAAGATAATTTTGTCCCACATGTGACGATTCATATATTTCATTACAAATATTAATTTAAAGTAACTTTGTATCAAATTTAAAGATTAAAAAATGTGTTTACTCCTGTTCAGCTAAAATGTAAAAAGCTATCGCAAAATGTTGGTGAAAATTTTGAATCTTATTGTCCCGCATGTGAAATTAGAATGGCCCAATTTGGAAGATGCCCCAATCACCCCCTTTGGAAAATCATATCATCAATACTGGAAAGTTACCCGCAGAAAGTTCCATGTATCTGCCCCTGTATGATGTTTTTTTTTTTTTTTAACTCATTGGTAATTTGAAGTAAAAACTATTGAACATGATTTTTTAAATAAAAATTTAGCTGACTGTAGGTCTGAATCAAAATTTTGTAGTGTCACTTTTTGTTTAGTTGGTTTGCATTGCCAGAGGAATATTACATTGGATCACAATCTCCAGTATTTCTTTCATGTGATACAATGTTATAATGTATTAGGGATGGACCGGATAATGATTTTGCCGGATATCGGATATCCGGTGGCTCATCACACGCCGGATATCCGGTCGGATATCCTGCAGATATCCGGCATTACAATTACATTGCATGTTCGCTTATTTTTATGTAATGCAGCTTCAAAACAATAAATCAAAGTTGTTTCTCGCATAATTTCTTTAAGAACATGTTAAATACATTTAAATTAATTTTCAAAACCTCTATTTTATTTGTACAGGAGTAGCGCTACCTATGAAATGAAACACTAGCATATTGTGATTTCTTTCTAAATTATGTATTTTTATCAAAATAGACGAAACTTTAAAAGATTGAATTAAATATTTCTGTATATACTCAAAGTTTAAAATTTTAATTATTCTTAGTTTAAATTTTAAAGCTTTTCTGTTTCAATATCATTTCAATAGGTTTCTACGTAAATGATACAGTTATTAAATATTTTACCAATATTAAAAAAAAAAAGAAACAAAGAAAGAAAAAAGGAAAAAAAACTAAGCTCTGATAAACGTTTTTTTTTTTTCAAATTGATACATATTTTATTAGAATTTTATGAATTTAAACTTCATTACAAAGTAACACATTTTCTTATTTCTAATTTTGCAATAATATAAAGCAAAATTTTGCTTTGAAATTTTTTTTAAAGAACAATATGCATGTAATTTTTCTAACATACAAGTTAAAGAAGAAAATATTAAAACAGGACCAGTGTGTTAAATAATAATAATAATAATAAAGTTATACTCAAATAATCAGTTAAAAATTTTATATAACTCCAAAAAACAAAGGAACATGTTTTCTGAAGATTCAAATCAGCAGTTTAAATATACTTTTAAGAGGTATGCTAAAGTTGTTCACTTTTAAAAAAACAAATGAGTAAACTTTACTTAAATAATCAACTTGAAATTTTACTTTAGTTCCAAAAAATTAAGATACACATTCTTAAAAGTGGCAAATTATCATTTTAAATACATTAAGGGTCATACTAAACATATTCACTTTTTTAAAAACAAATTAATAAACTAATTCTTAAACGATCACCTCGAAATTCAACTTCATTTTGAAAAAATAAAGATACATTTCGAGATGCAAATGTTATATTTATGGGTTATTCCAGTCAAAATGGTACAAATCATGTCTGAAATTGTCGAGTTAAATTTATCAAATGAAGTAATTTTCGCCAACTAATCATGGTTTTAAAAATTATTCTCTGTTTATTTGTGCATAATAAAGTGTAAATGGCTTGTATATATGAGTCATTTATTAAGGGTTTTGAATAGTTCGACCACTTTGTGTAACAGAGACAAATGAGGTTTGAAAAATATATTTCTAACCGTAAAGAAAAGTTAATTACAGAACAAGTATAAAATGAACTAAGCATTCTAAAACTAATTCTGTCAGCAATTTCAAGAAAAAATATTTTTCGCACTATTAATGCGACTGTAACCGAGTGGACATCCCACAGTGCAAATTAACTATCATCAGCAAAGAATTTTAGGCTTATCTTAGTTACTGATTATATAATTCAATGTATCAAAGTAATCAAAGCAGATATATTACTTGTACTTATTTTAAAAAAATATCACATTGAATGCGATTGCTTATTTTATTTCTGAAAGGCTTGTAACAGAGTGGACAGTTTGAAACATAAAAAAAATCTAGGAACAAAGATAAATAGGTGTTTTTCCAAGATTTTTTTGTTTACATACATAAAAATCAGCAGAAAGGGTGTCAGAAGAATTTTTGTGCTGTGCATTGCAAATGATTTTGTTGTTGCATTTCAGCTTAATCTTAAATTGCATTTTAAGTCCTAGCAATTTGAAGCTGGGGCAGATCATTTTTTCCTTCTTTTGCCAAAGATTTTTTTTTTTTTTTTGGGGGGGGGGGTCCTTTATAAATGGCTTAGATCCTAAATAAGTAATACTTGGTTACACACAATTAGATGGAGAACAAATAAAAAAAATATAATTAATTGGTGGTAAACATTAAAATTAATTCCCAAAATTCTGAAGTATCGGGACTGATTTGTACCATTTTCGCTGAAATGACCGATATATTATCATTATTATTTAAAATTATTCTAAACATGTTCACTTTAAAAAATAAATTAATAAACTTATATCTAAATAATTAACTTAAAGTTTTACTTAAATTCTAAAAGACAAAATACACTTTCTAATGATGCAAATTAACATCTTAATACAGTCAAGTCTCAATAGCTCATAGTCCCAAGGGACCGGCTAAAAACTTAGAGTTATTGATAGTTTGAGTTACAAGCAGTTCCTACCGTCTTTTCAAGAATTTGGGACCAAATGAAAACTTTGAAATGAAGGTATATTTGAGTTTATAAAGCTTTGAGTTATCGAAACTCGATTGAATGTTATTGAGGGTCATGCTCAACATGTTCTCGAGGAGTTACGGAGCGGCGTGACAGACGTGAAAATATTCTAATAGCAGAGAAATATCTTTTCTGAAAGGAAGGTATTACAAAAAGAAAGAACGAAACAAAGTGCAAAATTCAAAATTTCTTTACACACATTTAAACTCTTTCAAAAAAAAAAGCATGGTTTTAAGTTGCGACGATTCATGGGGACAGATGTTTTCATTATCTAAAAGAAAACTTTCGTCAATGTTAGATAGGTTATTTAGTGTATGTTATTTTCAATTATAATAAAGCAATAATAGTGGCAAAGTAAAAAATATCTAATTACAACATCATTGGGTGTTAATGGATCGCAATTTTTGTTAGAAGCACAAAAACTAAAAATAAAAGAATTCAATAAATAAAATAATTTGAGAATTTATATTAAAAGCTACTGCGATTAATTTTTATGAACTAACGATATGATCGTAAGTTTTTTTCAAACTTTTGTCGCACATTAATCCTTGAAGGTTTGTAGCCTTTTCTTTCTAAATATTTTAACTAAAATATTTTTGAAAAGCTGAAGACAATCATATTTTATCTGGCAATTGTGAAAAATCAAATATGCAGAATGCTTCCATGTCCAGTACACAGTCGGAGGAATAACACAATTTTTGTTTTAGAAGCAAAAATTGGTAAAAAGGAAAGATGAAAAGTAATTACATCATCTAAAAGGTTTATCAAACAATGAAATTTTTAACTAAAATTTTATAAAAAAGAAAATATTTAATTAGGTCCTCACATCATACCGGATAACCCTCACATCAATTCCGGATATTCCCCACATCAATACCGGATACTTAGCCGGATATCCTGCAAAAATCTTCCGGATATCCGTATTCGGGGCGGCCAGCCGGATCGGATATCCGGAAGTACCGGATACCGGATAGTTACCGGATATCCGGTCCATCCCTATAATGTATTGTGACTATTGAATGAATCGGCAAAGGATGCAAACAGTGGCAAAATATTTTACGTTTAGCAATAGGTGATCCATTACTGATCCTAATTTTTTAATTGACGATAGAGTTTTTGTGTGCAATACATCAAACTGTAAAATAAATATAAGTGCTTTGGATAAAAAGCATGTTACGTTTGGCATGTTATGAGATCCCCCCCCCCCCCCACTTTTAATGTAATATTGAATTGGGAATCATTATTCACTGTTGCTTAATATTTACAACGAAGTAAATTAGTGTTTCACAAAAATAAAAAAATTCATGCTTAAACCAAAGAAAAAAGGGTTTTCTTGCCAAACTTTTTTAATGTTTTATGTTTTACTTCAATTTTTAATTTAATTAAAATTAAAAAAGTTAGTTTTCATTTTTATTTCAGGTGAATATGTTGCACAATTTAAATTTACTGTCTTGTTAATGCCCTCTGGATCCCACAAAATAACTACTGGTTCAATAGATTTAGATCTATATGAAACAACAATGGAAGTTGGTGATGATTCACTAAAAGTAAGTATATGTTAAAAATGCTTGACTTCATATGTTTCAATGTTGTTGAAAGCTTCAACTTATCCCTCAGCATTCAGGTGGGATCCTGCTTTAGAAGACTCAAATGATTTTTTTGGGAACTTTTTTAGGATAAAAAAAGCAAGTTGCAAACTCTTAGGATGATTTTATTACATATCTGGACATGGGGGAGGGGGGGGGGGTTTAGAAAAATATTCACATGCAATCAAGTTTTATGCTCATTTGTGCAACTGCTGTTTTTAAGAAAAATGGAGCTTTTAATTTTCATGTGTACCAAACAGCGTGGGAAATAAGTTCTTCATTTTGTGGAGCAGTACTGCTCCTCAAATTCTGTTATTGAGGAGCAGTTCTGTAAAATTGAGGAGCAGTTTTACGAAACTCACTAAATAACATCAACACGAAAACAAATAAGGTTTAAGAACTAATTTCTATCTTTTAAGTTTTAAATAATGCCTTGTTTATTAATCAAAAAAATAATTTAAGTTTGTCACATATACTCTCTTGACAGCTAATTTTTTATTAATTAGCTGACAGCTAATTTTTTATTAATTAGCTAAATCGGCCTTAAAAGGCCGATTCAGTTTGCGAGCGACGCGAACGAACGAAGCGTTTTTCGCTCGCAGGTGAAAAATTCCAATTATTCACAATAGATGCGGGCAAAAGTCACGGGATGGTATTCACTCTAAGGATAAAGCGAGCGCATCTCGCGAGAGCCAATGAAATCGGATGTCCACGCGGTCAAAAAAGAGCAAAGATGGCGCCTTCCCTCTGATTGGCTGTCGCTCTCGTTGCCAAATTTCATTCGCCTTTCGCACGCGACGATATCTAGCTTGCTAGAACGCTGACGGCAGGCAAAAATTCGTCGCGTTGTCATGGGAACGAATTCCGAAAACCGGTTTCGCGGTGAAAAGTTCGCATCGCTCGCAATCTGAATCGCGCTTAGCTGATAACGCGAGCAACTTTGACGAGTTGGTCACGCCCTATGTGGAGAGATAACGTCAATCAAAGAGGGGGCTGGAGGAACAGATTCGATGCACACATTTTAAAGTTAGAAACGTTTAGTTTTGCCTTTTTTTTTTTTTTTTTTTTTTTTTTTTTTTTTTTTTTTGCATCGCAAAATTTTCGATGCAATTTAGGATATTGCATCGTCTTTCACTCGTTTTGAATCGCAAACTGCGATGCGATACCGCTTATTTCCCACGCTGGTACCAAAAAAAAAAAAACACCATTTTAATTTTTATATAACTTCCGTCTATATAACCGAAAAATAACTTAAAAAATAATGAAATTTAAATATTTTCTCTGGTGTAAAAAAAAGGTGTGGTTTTTATTAAAAAAAATCAATTTAACTTGCTGAAAGAAATTAAGAATTTTTTTTTATGGAATTGCTTTTAGTTCAAATGGAAAAGAAAACAATACTAGAGCTAACAAGCCCTGGTTTGTTTTGATTAGTTGTCTAATTTTTTTGCAATCACAACCTCCAGCTCTGAAAAATTGTAAAAACAAAGATGCGAGAAAACAGGCTTTAAAGTTTTTGATCAAAAAAAAAAATAGCATGTCCACAAATTGTCGTTTGGAACAATTGTCATACTTTTTCAGGTACATAGTTCAGAATATCATTCGACTGCGGAAAGTGTACGTACACTCCGAGCTCTTATTTACCTGCTCGATACTCCACTGTGTTCAGTGCTGCATCTCTAGGAATATTTTGAATTAGCCTATATCACTTTACCTACACATTCTTAGATATATCAGGAATATATTTAAACAATTTATTTTTAAAAAAACAATTTTTTGAGCCTTCTAAAGCAGGATACCCCTTAATAAAAATAAATTCTATCGTTTCATTCCATAATGACTAATGTAACATTCACAGCTGATTTTTATAACTTTTTATTTCAAACTTAAACTATAAATATATTTGAAACGCATTTTTTTTTTCTAGAAACGTTTTTTGTGGTCCAAATTGAGTTGTAAAATTGAGTGTCAAAGCTGCCTGAATGAATTTTAACTTTTTTTTCGGCTTGGCTTTTGATTGATAATTGTTAAATACTTTTTTGGGTGCATTTCTCATATTTACTCAATTTATTACTTCACTTAAAATTCCTGAATTAAAAAATAAATAATCCATGATTTCCAGCCCCCCTCCCCCTCAAGCATGTTTTAATTAAATGTGAATTTGTGGTACATATCAATTTAGAGTTTAATTTTTTTTTTTCTTCATTATACCAGAGTCTTCTAAATCGTTCAGTTGCACCAAAATCTCAAAAAAAGAAGAAGAAACGAGCTGAAAAAGCTATTGCTAATTCGTTAGGAAAGGAAAATAAAAATGCAGATGAAAAACCTGTTGCAGAACCAGTTAAAGTAGAGTAAAAATGGTATGTATCTTTATTTTTCTGGTCTGACTTGTTTCACTTGAACTGGAGTTATGGTGATAACGAAAAATCTCACCTATATTTTGACTTCTGAATTATTATTTTTTTTTTTTTGTGAAAATTGATATTTTCTTTATACTGAGCATTAATGATCAAATGTTAATCATCATTTATTACTTTTTCAAATTAAACACCAAATTATCCACAAAATAGGGAGGCATAGTAACAGCAGATCAACTACAGCAATGTTTTAGTTTTCCAAGCTTTTTTAGCTCATGTGCCACTTGGTTGTTTGTCAGGCATAACTGTACTCTTTCAGAGAAAATGATCATATTTCGTGACTTTTTTTTAAATTGCGAGTGTGTTTATTTACTTGCAGGGGTCAATCCATTATATTTGATCAAGGTCCTGTTTTTAGAATTTTGTGAAAACTTAATTCATAATTTTGTGAAAAATGGTTACGGCAAGAAATATCCCCAATCCTTCTTTAAACTCCGATTTCTGTGAAGAGTCCGTTTTCGAGTGTGGGATTTTAGTGAAAAGTCTATTTTAGAGTGACTGAATTTTGTGAAGGATCCCTTTTTAAGTTTTTGAATTTTGTGAAGGGTCCCTTTTTAGGAAACTAAATTTTGTGAAGGGTCCCTTTCTAAATGACTCGATTTTGTGAAGGGTCCTTTAATGGACCTAATTTCTCTCTAGATTGACCCCTGACTTGTATCGAACTTTATATATGTTGGCCATGTTTGCACATCAAATAGTTACAGGAAGTTCTGTTGAAACACTCCTAGATGTTATACCTGATGTAAAGTTACTAAAATAAGAAATTCACCATTTCAAAATTCTAAAACCGTTGAATTCTATTGCAAATTTTCTTATTAAAATGTTGATATAAAATTTAATTCATTATTCCAGGGTTTAAGCTAAATTCAAAAGTTCTTTAGCAAGAACTGAAATGTGGAAAAAAGTTTTAGTCCAATGATAACATGTTACAACTTAATATGTTAACTTTCCATGTGTTTCATCGCAATTTCAAAATTAAATTCAAAGTTCAGCCATTTTTTCTTTCTTTTTTTTTTTAAAGAAATTGTACTTAATTTTGGGATAATACATGTTTGATTTTCGAAACGATGAAAATCTGCGTTGAATTTTTGCTTCTCAATTCAAAGCAAATGTTTCTTTCAGAGCCACTAATAGGTGCTAGAAAGCTTTTCCGTGCAATTATGTCATACTTATCTTATCTTTTTTACTTATACATCTTTGAATTAATGCCTTTTCCGTACACTAATTAGATCTTCGTTATGCTTATGTCCTTTTTTCTTTTTTTGTAAAAATTTATGTTTATTAAAACAGTTTTATTTTACAGGTTTAATGAAGAGGGGAGTTTTAAGCTCGAGCTTGACAAAGTTCCTGGATTGAAAAATGGCACCAACCTTTGTTTAAATTTGATCAGCAACGGAATGAATTTCTTTGTACGGAAATATTTACTTAAAACACTGCCGTACTATTGTGTTGCAATGATTTCATTGCATGCACAATTCTTAAAATTGTATTTTTGGTAATGTTTTTAAATTTTATTATTGAAAGTATAAACAATTTATGCTTTTGTTTTAGTTTTTTAATTAAAATCTCAAGTGTATGATACTGAAAAGACTTCAATCAGAGTAACATTTTGTAACAGGTTGGTGCCAAATTCTGCTGGGAGCAGTGTGTGAATGTAATTAAAATCCCTTTTTCCTACAAAGCATTTGTTTCTTATTTGTAGTGTACTTGTTGTATTGAATGTATTTGTATGATCTCTAAAAACTGTAGCAGAGTTGTTTTTAGGTGTAACAAATGAATTCATACACAGGATTGATACTTCATTTCTTTAAAATTGGGGATACATATTAAAACACAGTAACTCAGTTGTTTCAAATGAGCAATATTTTAATAGGCTGGAATTATTTTAAAATGAAAAGGATAAAAAAAAAAGAACTTTTAAATTGAATTTTGTTAATTCCAATCATCATCAATATCATAAGTATTATCAACATGTTGAATCAACATAATAAATAATTTTATCTAATTTCATTGTTGTATCTTTTTTTGTCTTGAATTTTTACCCGCTCCCTGCTTACCAGAATTTTAATAATGCAAAACATGCCATTTTGGTATTGTAATAATAAGGTTCATATTCGGTCTGAAAAAGTGAAAATATTGATTTGCACTAAACTTGTCACTTCTCCCTACTACTAGGTTGTCTTTTTGTAAAAGCTGTGTAAATTTTGTATCACACAACTTTGCATACTGCAACTATAGTTGAGCTTGAGACGCAAAGTTCCTGAAACTTTGAAACAGTTTTTTTTTTTTTTTTTTTTTTCTGGAAAAAAGAAAAATTACAAATTGAAATATATCTGATACCTATTTAAAAAAAAAATAATAATTAAATATTTAAAGATCTACTCCAAGTTTGTTTTTTTCTCCAACAAAAATACATAAAACTTGCTGTTAAACTCAGTAAGTAACTTTGTTCAAAACACCGAAGCACCAAAGAGAGAACATAGTATAAGGATTTACTTCTACAAAATGAAAATTTTTAATTAATTTTCTTATTTTGAATAAATATACACATATAGACAATGTTGCAACGTTTTTTCATGCATCAATACTTTTCTCCTTAGCATAATGCTTTTAGATAACCTCTTAATTTTTACAAAGAAAAGTCTTGAATAAAGTTGCTATTAGTAATTGAAAAATAAATTCAAATTAAAAGCACTCCTAAATTAAAATGTTCACCATAGCCTATTTTGATTTCATGTCTAGTTAGCATAATTAACAATGTCAGTTATTTTATGTGTTAATGTAGTTATATTAACAATAATCTGAAAATTAGTTCAAAGAAAATGGGTTAAAATTTTAAAAATATGTTGGGAAAATGGAAAAAGTTACATCTTTTCTAAGGAGTAAATTAGTAGTTATTTCTAAAATCGAATTGTAAAAGAAAGAAAAAAACTGATGGAGAAATTGACAGTGTTAAAAATAATCCTCATCGTTAATCGGCTTGGCCGATTAATCAGTAATCTCCCATCCCTATAAATTACACTTTACTTAGGATAAATTAAATATGTAATTGAGTAGACTAAATAAAGTCTAAACAGTAGTCTCTGCTCAATGTGATTGCAGTTTATGTTCTCAAAATTACGGAGTTCCAATTTTCTTAAATCGTGTTAAAATTGTCATTTCATGTGATCGTAATGTCATTTAATGTTATCCGCTTTTGAATCGGGGATTGGGTTTTTGCTGAAAACTGCTTTGTCTACTCAAGAATTTGCAAAAGTTGATCAGGATACTAAAAAATGATTGAAAATTCTTCAATTTTAACATCTCAGGAATTCGAGTGTTGGATGGAAATTTCCATGTAGTATTGACATCGGCATTTTTGGGCAATTCTACGGTAGCAGAGGCATCTGTTTTTCACGGAACAGTTTAACAAAGACTAGAAATATGTTAAAGTTTTGTTTTATTTCATGAACTTGATGAAGAACATGGTCTTTACTACCATATAATGCAGTCAAATTTTGAAGATTTCCAGAAAGAATATTAAATAATAGCATTTTCTCCTTAACGGAACGTATCTTGTAAGATAGGTACGTTGCAAAGCCTAAATACCATCATATGAATACTGTTTCTGGAAATTTTCAAAATTTAACTGTATTTTATACAAAAAAAGTCCATGTTCTTCAAAAATTCATGCAACCAAAAAAGGACCTAATATATTTGGAGCCTCTGCAGGCTGTTTTGTGCAGCGATTGTTTTTTTTTATTTCAAAATAAATTTGCCCTTGTTAAAGTCAGCCAGAATTTATAAGATGATAGGTGATGAAGAATGCATTAAGTTTCAATTTATAAAGTTTTTAAAGATTGTTGGCAATCAACACTTGATGTTTTTTTTACCCATTTATAGTTGTTATATTTTAAAGGAAAGTTAAAAACTGAACCTTCTCCAATCGACCATCTCTTTAAATAACCCAAATTTTATGGAACATATTTTTCCCTTATTGATTTAATGCAAACCTTCCCTCCATTAAACCATTCTTCTAGCAGGGTAGAGGGGAAGTCTGAATTATCCTGTTTCTTGAGAGTCCCAAGCAAAGCTACAGCTCGTTCGACTTATAGGTAAATGCAAATGTGGTAAGTATGACAAGGCACTGAGACAAATTATAGCTCCAAAGGCACGTTGGCACAAGAAAACACTCAGCCAAAACTGAAAACTAGACTAAGAACTGATTTAATTGATGAAATAAACTACAAATTAGCCATAAATTTATTTCATTAAAATGGAAACTATTTATGCAATTATTAATAGTTATGAAAAACAAATTTTAATTATTTTTGCGTTGTAACGAAGTACTAGACTTGAAATAAACAAACTTAATAATGTGATATGTTGAGCGCTCACATCGTACGAACAAAATTTCTTTTATGATTTGTATCAGTTGCGAATGTTTTTTTTTATCCTCCATCTATAGATGCGGATCCATGGAGAGATCCGCATTCGTTCCCCCTTCCAAAGTCCTAAAAGTTTCTGTCTCATATGGCTATGTAATTGATGGCATAACTTAGACACACTATACTAAAAGCAGACCAATAAATGTACAGAAATTTAAATCAACACTGACACGGAAATCTTTAGGCAAAAAATATCCCAGAATACAGGGTTGCCACAGGCTACTTAAATGCTACTTTTTGCTACTTTTTTTGGCTCTAGGCGACTTCGGAGACTTTTTTTGTGCACAAACAGGCTAAAAAGCAACTTATTTTCACTGGAGCTACTTTTTTGGAGACTTCTTTTTTTTTCCAAAGCAAGTTTTCATTCGAAAATCGTGATTTTTTTTTTTCGCCCTATTTGATTTTATTTATTAATTTGAAACCCATTATTTTTTATTCTTATTTCTTTGTCACCTAAAAAAAAAGAACATCCCTTTGCCTTTTATTATGGACAGATCCACTGTTTTTTTAAATAGCAATCAGGGAGGGGCTTAGATTTTGAAATAACCTCTTCGCTGCTTTAGCTTTGGGGTAAAAGGTGATTTGCTTAATAGCCACAGCTACTGAGGAAGGGGGGTGGATCTATTTATTTGATATATATTGGGGAAAAATCGGCTCAAAGTTTAGTAGATTGAAGGAACTGACTTATTTAAGACTTTCCTTCAACTGAATTTTAATAATAAACAGCTGATTAAGTAAAAATTTATTTTTAAGAACTTAGAGATTTCAATAATTGTGCACATCTTGTAATTTCAATTATTTTAGAATTTGACAGCTATTTTAATATAAACTAACTGGAGCATATTACATATTACATTCATAGTTCTTCTTTTTTCAACCTTGACTTCTTTTATCGATTGTAATTACTTTTTTGGTGGGAAGCAGGGGTGCCCACAGGGGGGGATTATGGCGCAAGTTGCGCCATCAAAATTTTTGGGGGGGATTTTCTTTCTCTAATTTATTTATTTATTTAATTTTTTTTTCTGATTTTTTTAAATTTAAATTATTCATTAATTAAGTTTTTTAATTTAAATTGTTTCTTTATTATTATTTTTTTTATTTATTATTAATTAATTTATTTATTTATTTTTTTTTGTATATGTTGTATGTGCTTGGAATGTCTGGAAGTGGAAAAACGCGATTATATCCTGTACATAATTAGTACTTTAGTTAATATATATAGTTATAATTAAAAAAAATAAATAAATAATGTTTAAAAAAATAAATAAATAATATTTAAAAAAATAAATAAATAATATTAAAAAAAAATAAATAAAATAAAAAGAGGGGTAAAAATAAATATAAAAAGAGGGTTGTGAAAAATTTTGGGGGGGAATTTGCGCCATTGAGCTTGGGGGGGGATAGGCACCCCTGGTGAGAAGTGTACTAAATATTTAGCAAATGAGCTTTTAAATGTTAAATTTTTTACTTGCAATAAGTATTTTTTCACTTAAAACCTTAATCAACTTTTTTATTTAATTTTATTAATTTTTTAATGGGTAGTTTTTGCATAAGCTTCCAGTTCAAATGTGTGAAATTTGAAGTAACTCATTAAATAATATTTTTAGAATTTATGATTAAATAGAGGAAAATTATACAAAGTGATAAAAATTAAACAGGGGTATAAAAGGTGTATTGTTTAAAGTTTTTCTTTATTTTAAAGAGATCATTTATGTGCAATTTTTAAGTTCGTGTGATCTTCTACCTTGTGAGAAATGATAATCCTTTTGCAAAATTTTTGGGAGTTTTTTTTTTTTTTTTTGAGTATACATCAAAGCTTTGTAAAAAAACAAGTACATAAAATTTATTCTCATTTTTAGTGTAACTTTCATTTAAAAATTAAAAAAAAAAAATCCGCAATTATTTTAAGCATGATTATTCACTTGCCACAAAAAGTACTGAATCTCTGATTTTGTTTCAATGCTGTCAAGTTTTGTAATATTAGCATTATATTTCTGATTTTTTGCATGAAACAAAGTACTAGTTAACATTATGATTAAGAGCTCTATTTCCCCACTTCAGAGTTTCAGCTCAAGCCCTCCCTCACACCATCTCATGTTGCAGAATCAATATGTGGAGTTAGGGCCGTATTGAAGGGGTGGGTTTTTAGGGTTCAAACCCCTTCCAAAATTTTTCAAAACTATTAAAAAACTTTTGATAGTTTCTCACTGAAAAAATTGTTATTGCTGTTCTGTTTTTATTTTCGTATTTACTTTAAAACTGCAATTAAAAAATAAAATTATCATTATTGAATAATTGTACAAATTAAGTGTTTTTTCTGCAATAATTATTTTTATTGTAGTTATTGCAAACATACCTTAACAGTACACCTTTTCCTGCAAATTTTTAATACCACTAAAAGAACTCCAAAATTCTTCAAATTTGTAAGTACTAAACTCTATTTTTAAGTGCTGGGAAATAGAAATTTTAAAAGTACTCCTTCGAATGCGCGTATATGAGTAAGTCAGGATTTTTTTTTCTTCATTGAAAATATGAGTCTTTTTTTTTTTTTTTTTTTTTCAATTTTCATCTAAATACCCTTTTAATCTCTTCTGTAACAAAAATCAACAATATAGAACATGAAATCAAATTTATTGACTTTATAGGTTTCACTGGAAATAGGTTTGGTAAAACCCTCCCCGGAAACTAAGTTCTGGTTACGGCCATGTGTGAAGCATTACATTATAGTCGTCCAGATTGCGAATCATATTAGTTCATAAAGTGCTGATATCAGTTTGACGACAGAATGAAATAAAAAAAAGTAGCTAAGGTTAGGGAAGAAAATTAAAAAATGTTAAAACGAAAGAAAGTGAGCAAAAAAAAAAAAAAAGAGAAAAAGCTGAACTGAAAAGGGTAGTCAAGAAATCAGAGGAAAAAATCAAATTAGTATCAAGTTGTTGGCAAAAGTACTGCTGTACTTTCAAGGTTCTAGTTATGTTTAACTAGTTCTTGCAATAAAAGACCACTTAATTTTTTACACTAATAATGTTGCTTTACTGCATCCTCGTAACAGCTTTCTGGCAGTATTTTATTTATAATTTTCTTTATTTATATTGATTTTTCATTGTATTCTCATCAAAATAGTTGAATAGAATTTTCTGTAGCCGTGGGGGGGGGGGGGGGGGCACTCCCTATTTAATAGGTTTTGGCAAAAAAAAAAAAAATGTAATTGCACATTCAGTATAAATTCCTCAGCAGAACAGATGAGAACTTGTTGCAAATGTTAAATTTTTAGCTGTACTATTTATTTCTTACTTCATTTATCTGATCATGAATACTGAAACTTTTGAATATGAAACTTTTTCAATTTTGAGGGCTACTTTTTTTTGCAACTTTTTTCATTTGGGACTACTTTTTTGCAACTTTTTTATACGTTTTTGGCTACTTTTGCTACTTTTTTAATGAATTTTTCCTGTGGCAACCCTGAGAATATCTCAAGTCTTGGTCACTACCAAATGTAGGGGGAGCAAGTCACAGACTGTCCTTTCTTTAAATGACAAACTTAAGTACATTGAGAGTCCCAAGTTCAGTTCCAAAAGGATGTATGACTTCTTTAGGAGGGCTAAGAAAGCTGAAAAGTGCTCTTTTTTTCCTTTCGGTTTGAAAAAGGAACGGCGGAAGGACCTGATGTTCACGCCTTTCCTAGACCTTTAGGAGCCGGGCGAGTACATGCTGTACCGTAACTCTTATTTTTTTTTTTTTTTTTTTTTTTTTTTTTTAGAGGACGGGGTTGAGATTTTCACTCGACCCCTTTGGAGTCAGGGATTTTTTCAAGGTTTCATACGTCCGGTAGGACAGTTTATACCTTCTCTTTTCGATGGAAAAGAAATCTGTGGTTAAACTGTCGTACTACCTGGGTCGAAAGAAAAATTTCTAAAAAACAGCCTGGATCCAAAAGGTTAATGTGACCAAAAATAACATTAAAATGAATTCTTGATGCGACAAATTTCTAAAAATTTGCAGATGAGAGCCGTTCTCTGTCTCTTAACATGAACAAATAGTTTCTAAAATGTATGTTTTAGACTTCAAGTGTCAAAAATTTTCCAAAAGAAATTCCCCTTCTTCGTTTGGCGTTTGCCCAAGACAATTGTTTAGTTTTAAAAGGGTTTGAAATCTCCCATCCCTTCTTGTATCACCTACGATTTCGAAAAATTTGCGGGGGAGGGGGCGTTGTCCCAAACTTTTCCCCTTCTCCTAACTTTACCAAGTAGTCTAAAAATGCATTTTCCAGTTCAGTTTCGAAATTTTTCCTAAGCAGCGCGCACCACCTGTTGTAACATCTGTCATGTCATGTAAAACTGCATTTTTAAAACTTCAACGTCAAAAGTTTTTGGGCATAGCATATTGTCATAAAAAAAGCATGTGTGTGAAGCACATTTCCTGTTAATCCCTGAATTCCCCCCTTATAAACTCATTCCATAACTAATGCAAAATTGTGAACAAAAAATGACATATAATACATGTGCAGTGGCAGATCCAGCAGGAGGGGGGGGGGCTGTGTCCCGTGGTTTAGTTTCCCCCAGAAGCAAAACCACAGATTGCAACTAAAACTCAACTAAACTCGCTGTCGTGTTGGTGTATCTATTTTGTAACATTAATTTTAATAATTTTTAGACTATTATCTTACATTATTTATGTAATAGGTATGAAAATGCAACTTCTTGCTATTTGTGCTCATCGTTGCCAACCATGTACAGTTGAGACTGCGCTAGTTGCATTTGGCACCTTTCAGAAATGTAACGACGCTTGTGGTACCAGCAGCACCCTGTAGGGAGCCAAAATTCTACCCTTAACTAAGGTGAAAAATCAGCATCCTTAACCCAATGTATACTGGGGGGGGGGAGGGGGGATGCACCGATAAGCAAATTGGCAGATTATTGATAAGGATGATTGTTTTTCTACTTCCAACTTTACCATCACAGTTTTTTCTTTCTTGTACAATTCCAAGTTTAGAAATAGTAAGTAATTTATTTCTGAAATATTTTTTTTTCCATTTTCCTAGTTTTCCCAAAATAATTTCAATATTTTATTAAATTTCTTGGAACCGATTTTCATATTATTGTCAATAATATTATTAACACATTGTTAGATATGTTCATTGGACATAAAGTCCAAAAAGGGGGGGGGCGGGAGTGTGGCAGTGGCGCCGACTCCATGGGGCTTGGGGGGGCTCGAGCCCCCTCAATAAAAATTTTGGGGGGCGGAGCCCCCCCCAATAATTTAAGAGAATTTTTAAATGTATTATGCTTGGTAAAATCACAAAACTATGTTTTCCTTGTTTGACGATAGTTACTTTGTAAAATACATTCCGTAATGAACTAAAACAAATAACTAATACTGTAGAAAGCAGAATAACTGAAAACGAGTGGTGTGAATCATGATAGTGTTTGCGCAAATTGTCGAGTAAAGTCTGGCGCCGGCAGGCAGACTAGGATTGTGGCGATATCAAAAAGGCTGAGGCAGGAGCCCCTGGAATCCTCGTGTCGCGTCGCTTTGAGGCTTCGAGACATTATACGACGCCATGTCTAAAGTCCACGGCGCTGGCGCAGTCATTCTAAGTACAATGTTTCGTTCAGTGCATGCAGCAGACGTATTTAGTATTCCGACTTAATCGTTGCAATGGATAAATTTGTTATCAAAAAGCCACGTTTGGAAGTTGATGATACTGCGAATCAACATCCGGCAATTATTGTGTCGTCAATTGCTTCGTCGTCTTCAGGCGAGAACTTTTCACAGCCTGAACCTGAGCAATCCGGGAAGGGAAGATCATTTCAGAAGTCCTGGTTGATCAAATATTCTTGGATAGAATATGAAGCATCTTCCGAAAAAGTTTTTTGCAAAACCTGCAAAGAGGCAGATGCTAAAAATCTATTACAATTTTCTTCAAAAAAAGAAGATGCATTTATTTCTGTAGGATTTTCTAACTGGAAAAAGGCTTTGGATAAATTCCGTCGTCATGAAAATACGCTTACGCATAAAGGTGTTTTGAAACTAAATTCTATTTCTAACCAAAGTGTGGCCTCCCAATTGAATGAACAGTTAAATAGTGATATGAAGAAAGGCCGTTTAGTTCTTGAGACAATTTTTACTACCGTTCAATTTCTATGCCGACAAGGACTAGCAATTAGAGGGCACGAAGATGTAAACTCAATTTTTTTTCAATTGCTGAAACTCCGAAAGAATGACGTACCTGACTTAAAAGATTGGTTAGGGCGTTCAGGGTATAAGTGGACGTCCCATGATATTCAAAATGAGATTGATCTACTGGGAAAGTCTGTGTTGAGAAAGGTATTGGCTTCAATCAAGAAGACTGAACATTTTTCGATTATGGTTGACGAAACAAGGGATTCTTCGATTCACGAACAAGTGTCATTTTGTATTCGTACAGTCGATGATTCCGTAATCATCAACGAAGACTTTATTGGCTTATACGAGACCCCCAACACTGAATCACAAACTCTGTTTAGTATTTTAAAAGACATTTTAGCTCGTCTTGATTTGTCAATGGATAACTTAAGAGGACAGTGCTATGATGGTGCCGCGACTATGAGAGGTAAATTCAAAGGATTACAAAAGTTAGTTTTGGATATACAACCGAAAGCCCGTTATGTGCACTGAACTGCTCACAGTTTAAACTTGGCAGTTGTGGACAGTCTTCGCCATCTTACGTCTATGAGGGATATTATGGCTTTAGTCAAGAACTTAATAAACACCGTAAGGGAATCCACCAACAGGATGGGACTTTTCAGAAGCATACGCTGTGAGAACGTCAACGACAAGCTGGTCTACGACCCCTTTGCCCGATTTAATGCACCATGCGAGCTTCTAGTATTTTGAGAGTATTGAAAAACTTTGAAGATCTTCTAGAGTTTTTTGAAACATTTTCTGCAGAGGACAAAACAGAGGCAGGTTACAAATGTATTGGCTATCTTGAGTCAATGTTACAATTCAAGACTTATTTCTTTTTAAGTCTTTATTGCCATGCAGTGAGCCCAGTAGAGGACGTCAATGAAAAAAATTCAATGTCCTCATCTAACTGTGGCTGATCTGGGAAAAATATACGAACGCTTAATTTGTATATTGAATGGAAGGCGAGATAGTTTTGAGCACTTTTGGGAATTGTGTTTAAAAGAAAAACCTTCACAAGTGGATAGTCCTTCTCTTCCTCCGAATCGACGTATATAAAAGAAGTATGAAAACAACGAAGCCAGCTCACCGCACGCTTTCAAAACCCCAAAAGAATTCTACAAAGCACTTTACATTGAAGTTTGTGAAACGGTACAATCCTGCATTGCTGAGCGGTTTGCATCAACTTAGAGCTCCTTCAGAGGACAGGCTGACTTGTCCGACATTTTGGTTCCAGGACATTCTCGGATCCAGAATTGTTACAGGTATTTGAAACACATTAATATTATACCTGGTTGCTCTGGCGTAAAATAACTTATGATTAGTTGGAAAAAGCACCACATTAGGTAAATTTAAAAAGATAACCTATTTCTCGAATTTAAAAGCAGTTTTTGGGAAATGTTTAATGAAATCTGGTCTGTTTTCATATTGTACTTGTTTCAAGCCTGAGTTTATGAAATGTTTTTGTCATTTCGACAAAAATAGTCAAATATCATCTATGCAGCTACAACTCAAGCTTAGCTCCCACTTTTCTTCATTGCGACTTGAGTACAAATACCAGTGGTTCCACGCCCACCGTTTTGGAACCAAAATGTCGGATGAGTTAGCTCCTCTGTTATAGGAGCCTTACATCAACACACAGGTCATTGCATAGGACTCAATGCATAGGACTCATTGCATAGGACTCATTGCATAGGACGCACACAGGTCATTGCAGTTGAACAAGAGTGCTTGCTTTTAGTAAACAGAGGTGAAACAAGTTTTGAAAATTCAACTGAGTTTTTCAGAAATGATCTAGACATTGAGAGACTGCGCTTACACTTCACTATGTTAGCGGACATCGCTAATGAAAAACAACTGGACTTGAAAAACATGCATGATGTAAAAAATTACATTACACAAGAGCCTGCAATTGGAGAAATGCTGTGTGAAATAGTGAAGTGCATTAAGCTACTCCAAGTCGTTCCAATCACAACAGCAACAGCAGAGCGGTCATTTAGTGCCCTTAAACGTCTGAAATCATATCTTTGATCAACAATGGGACAGAAGCGATTGAACAGCTTGGCTGTTCTTCATGCCCATCGAGATGTTTTGGACGATTTGGATATCCGACCAATCATCAACGACTACATATCCAGTAATCCAGTCAGACGGTCGACATTTGAACTTTTCTAAAGACACTCTAGCCCTAATAATGGTATTGAAAGCAAGATTAAAAATCTTTATAAAATAGAGAATTAAATACATTCAGAATAATATATTTTCAGTTTCGAAAGATTAGTAGTGGTTTAATACTTTACATATTAGTTACTATAGTACTGTATTAATTACTTTCAAATACTTGAATACTTTTAGGGTGAAAGACATAATGAAAATTTGACTAAAAGTATTAAGCTTACTGTATTGACTGTATTAAAGCATTAACTTTGATATATTATTTTTATTTTATAAATTCTGAGCCTTGTTCAAAGCAAACTTAAATGAGCTATTTCACTTATTAATTTAAGTGCTAATATTGTGCGACAGCTATAAATTATGTTTTATTTTTTTAATGATAGTTAAAGATTTATTTAAATATAATTTCAGTCTTTTCAGAGCTATACATTCACTGCTCTCAAATTGTCTGTAACCACAACTATTACTATAAATTAAATTAGCTTTTTTCACGAAAATACAGTGCGTGTTTATGTTTTGGTTCGTCTTTAAAAGCTAAAAAATGCGTCAGACTTGTCGAGTATCGAGAGTCGAGTTTTTGGGGTTCTAATGTTAATCATATAAATATAATCATAGTCATAGTTCACATCTCTAAAATTCTTAAAAAAATAAATTTAAAACTAACTTTTTTTCATCTAAAATTTAGAAAATTTCCCGGGGTTATAGCCCCCCCCCCCCCATTTTTTTTATAAGTCGGCGCCCCTGGTCTGTGGTGAACACTCCAATTTAGGAGTACTTTTAAGTAACAATTTAATTGAATACTTTCATTCTTTGAAAATTAGAGGGAATATAAAAGCACTATACTAAAGAGGAAACTATCGCCACAAGAAAAATTTTACAGCATTGGCTATGTATATTTATTCAAAGTAGCTGAATTAATTAAAAGAAAACTTTAAATCAACTGTGAGGATTGTTGTAAACAATTATTCATAATAGTTTCTTAGTGAAGGTATACTTTAAAGAATAATATTTGAAAAATATTTTTTAGGCCGATTAATCGGCCCGATTTCGCCGATTATTAATAATCGGCAAAGTGGCCGATTATGACCGATTAATCGGTTCATCCCTACTGGCGGTAATGAAAAGAGGATGCCCTTGTAGATAATAATGGCACCCTCACTCAGTGGCGAGTTGACAGGGCTGTAGCCCACCCCGAAATTTCCGAAAAAGAAGAAGAAATGTATATTTATAAAATAAATATTTTTACTTTTTTGTGCAAACACATCATGAGAAAAACTCGCAAATAAAAGCTAAGCATAAATGAACGTGTTGATGCAGTACTGTTTATATCCGGTTGGGGGGGGGGGGGAGGCGCATTTTCATTTCTGCTGTATTTTTTAATCCTTAATGCCGCGACGGAACTCAGAAGTCCCGCTTATATATTAATTTAGTATTTTGAATCCTAAATGGCTGGAATCATGCTGAAGCTTTTAAGTACCTCGCTGAGAGGCCGACAGATCGTACCTGGAATCGGAAACAGTTTTCTTGGGGGCCCTAAGACGTAAGGGGCTTAGACCCTACTGATTTTCAAAATTGGATAAATTTGGGACATAATGGGTTAAACCAACCAGTCGTAAAGTATATCCAGGAATGAACATGGGGAAAAATCAGATTTTAAAGAACTCAACTCTTGCTTCGTTGGTGATGATTTTTACCGTCACCCATTTACATTATTTCTAATAGAACTAACAGCCATTTTGAAAAGAAAAAAAAAACATCAAGCCCCTGAACCAGAAAATGAATAAATATCATTTAAGGATATCAAAGAAACCTTTCTTTAAATTCCTATGACGATCAAGGTTTTTACAAGGGGGGAGATTACGAAAGGAGAAAATTTGACAGATAGTGACACCGGACACACTTTTGGTCTCACCCACCTTTCATTCTTTTCCCTTTGGCATCAGTTCTAAACTATCATTTTGAAGAAAATAAAGACCTTTTTAAAGAACTGGAAACCACAGAAAAACCTGCGAAATTACTGTTACATAAAAAAATGTGCCACTTCTGCGCGCAACATAGTAGATCTTTCTCGATTTATCCATCAACGCGCAACAACATATAAAAAAAATATATAGCTTGCTATATTTTCTTTTGACTTCAGAGATGGGGAACATTTTGTTGAGTCAAGAGAAAATGAAATTAAGATATACTACTTCTCTTTGTTCTAGTAAATGTTCATTGAAAACGTAATCAACAAATATTTGATCCACTGGGAATTTTTGTGCCGGGTACGATTTGTTTATAACTTATCGTGCACAAGAGAACTGCGAGATAAAAGAAAGGCTGAGGTTAAAATACTACCACTTGAAATTCAGAGAAAGTTCAAGCCTTGATTACTGACTTGAAATTAATATTAGCTTAAACCAGAGGTGGCGCTATTAGGAAATGCCCGACAGGGGGGCGCAGGTACAATTTAAAAATTAAAAGCCCCCCCCCCCGTTCTCCAGTGTTTTAATTTTTTTATGGTGCATTCGCATAAAAGGTAATCATTCTGACCATAAATCTAAAACTAAATAGTACAAATACAAGGATTAAATTAAATTTTTTTTAAAAACCCAGACCCTGATTGCCAACCTCATATTAAAACGAACTACACTGATCAAAAAGTATTTTAAATTTTAATACATTCCGTTGTTTTCAAGAGGACCAGGTAAACGCGGAAAAGGAACGATAATCCTTACTAGTAAATTTGCTAGTAACAAAAGCAGAATAAAGAGGGAAAATTGAATATTAATATTACTTCATACTAAAACCTCTAAACACAAAGGGTGTAGATTTAATTTTTAACTCGTTGCTATCTAAATGTGTACGTTTTTAAATGAAAGAAAGAAAGAAACGAAGAAAGAAAACTCAAAAACAAAAAACATCAAATTCATATTGCTCCTATTGCTAAAAAAAAAGCATTTCAAAAGTTTATAACACACTGTTACCCAGTTACTTCTGGACATGATTTACATCTGTTCTGTTCTGTTAAATTTTAATTCGTTTAAATTTTGTTCAAGATTTTTCTTCTCTTGTTAAGCAGTAACTCTGTGAATGAAAAGGTGCGAAGTGCGAATTTGAACTGGGGCCTGGGGTATGCTTCGTTTTTCTACTAGCTCTCTATGCACAACACTCGGGAGCCCGCGGCACTGGTTTACGAGAAGTAAAAAGGGTCTAATTCCAGAGTCTCAAGTATCGCTTAGAAACACGTGAGGAAGATTTGTCCTTTTCAACCTGAACAAAAATAACTTTGTCCAGCAGAACTAACGTTCGTTCAAAAGAGATACGACGACATCTAGCTGATGCATCCTGTTGCTTCCAGTCTCCCGAAGGTTCTCGTGCTCAAAATTGGTCTGGAAGCGCATAATTTGTTGAATTATGCGAATATTTTAGAAAAAAAAATAGTTTTTTTGATTAAATTATTTTATTGAAGAGAGTTTACTGATCCGTCGGAATCGGAAAGATTTTCGGCACTCAGATTCCTGTCGGAAAATTTGATCGTTGGATTTTCCCGACGAAGTTAGAAATTTTCCCCGATGGGGGGGGGGGGGGGGGCAAGACGTTTCCGACGGGTGAGGGAGGCAATTGTCCCCCCCCTTGCCCTATTG
>JAXGGA010015284.1:0-29603 GCA_038373865.1 Uloborus plumipes
CGCCAACGGCGCCAACGAGTGCCGAGTGACGTCACAGCCGCTTGAAATTTAAAAATTATTTAAAAAAAAACTACTTGTCGCAGCGCAAAAATTTTTTCGCCGTTGATGTTCATGTATGTTGCTCTATCATACAGGGTGTCCACTCCAATCGTGGACCAATAGCTAATTTCTAAACCGTTAGAGATAAGCATATGGTTTATTTAGGAAAAAATCTCCAAATTATGAAAGGAATTTTGGGTCTATTCAATGTTTTTCAAAAAATCAAATTTTGAAAGAGTTACGAAATTTAAATTTTTATACAGCCCCCCAGTCCTATCAATCATATTTAGTAAAACATTCTTGACACTGTAACGTTTAAAACTAAAAAAAATCACTGTTCTACGACAAAAATTGACCGAGTTATGACGTTTTGAAAAATCAAGATTTTGCATTATTTCATGACGTCATCGAGAGATCGCTTAAGGGACCGTATGCGAAATCATTCAAAATCTTGATTTTTCAAAACGTCATAACTCGGTCAATTTTTGTCGTAGAACAGTGATTTTTTTTAGTTTTAAACGTTACAGTGTCAAGAATGTTTTACTAAATATGATTGATAGGACTGGGGGGTTGCATAAAAATTTAAATTTCGTAACTCTTTCAAAATTTGATTTTTTGAAAAACATTGAATAGACCCAAAATTTCTTTCATAAATTGGAGATTTTTTCCTAAATAAACTATATGCTTATCTCTAACGGTTTAGAAATTAGCTATTGGTCCACGATTGGAGTGGACACCCTGTATAAAAATAAAATTGAAAAATCGAAAACTTCCCTATATTTGCTTTGAATGCCGGAGATCGTAGGGTCGATTTCCACTGCAGCAATGGCTGCTATTTCTACTTTGAGCTGAAAATCTTTCTTGTGTTATCTTGCATGTTAATGAAGAAGTCCAACTTCTCGAGACACTCGCACCCCATATCATCATAAAAATTATTAATTATGACACGACAACAAGAACAAAGTGGGGAGTGAACTTTTTCAAAAACATATTTTCCCAGTGGATAATAAAGAATGCTAGACCTCATCTTCGCCAGGAAGTTCAAATACCTATTTTAATTTGATTTCAAATTTAATAATTTTATCTCACAAAGCACCTTAACGAGTATTGAAGATACCACAACCTGGCGATCTATCTTCCTTTTTGCCAAAAAGGCAACCCTAAACTAGCGAACTCGAGCACATTCAAGGAAGCTTCCTTAAATATTTTCGGAGCATTTTAACAGCGCTTTACAAAAATTTTTCAAAAGGCTCAAATTTTGTTATTTAGAAGGCCGCATTGTTCCGTGAATAGCGAAAATAAGACTGGGGTTATAAATTTATAATGCACCAGAAGAAGCGGGAACGCTGGCTTGAATATTAAACTTCCAACAACGATTGCACCGACGATGTGTCTAAACGTTTGCAGAGAAAAACTTATTTCAGTTTTATTTTCTTACTTGTTTGTTAATCCTATTGTCAGGCAGAGAAAGGGTTTCGCAGAATTTTTCGTTCAACGAGGAAGGTTCTTGGGCCTGACTTTCAAGTATTTTTTCTTGTTTTCATTAACCACCCAACACGTCGCGGTAGCAGTCTCTCTTTCTCTCTCTCTCTCTCTATTGCATACTCGGAATTATTGTCATAGGAGAGTTAATTTTACAAATAAAATATCGATTCAGAATCTAAAGTTCTATTCTAGCAGGTGAAAAGAAATGTTATAATTTAGGAGACTTTATTTATCCTTCAACGTTTCGCAATGGCGTATACAAGTTTGAATTTCGGAGGGGGCCGAAGTAAACAACATAGACAAGCTTATTTCAGACTTTCGTTAGGAAAGGGTGGTGGTTCGGGAACCCTCTACTGGAAATGTTTTAAAATTATGTCTTGAAAACCCATTTTAGGCTATCTATAATGATATTAGGAAAAACATATAGATTCAGAAGCTGTCCCACAAATTTTGTAACATTGAAGTTTTAATTGCGCAATTATGCTATAATTCGTTGAAAGAAATCGAAGTGGTAGGGTGTTCTCTCTCATAACATTTTCGAAATTTAAGTGATAGAAAGGTGTTTGAATGCGCTCCTGGAAATTTTTCTGCGTTGAGACTCTTAACTGCAATTTAAATTATCTTTGTTGATGTATAACGAAAGGGGGAGAAATTCGGGACAATTTTCCTTGATTTTAGGAAGGGACCGTGCCCCCTGAGCCTACCCCTTATGTACGCCCTTGACGTTAAGTGTATTTTTCCTTGACCAGAATCGACTTCCACCAGGGATGGATCTAGAAAAATTTTCATAGAGGAGGCGATTGTTTTTTTACTTGCCTATTACTACGTATCCGATAGATTTATCCAAGGAATGGAAGGAAGGAGGTCTTCGAAAGTATTCCTCCTCTTTTCTGCTACTAAAGGTATTCAAAATTTACGTTTTTAGAGACTCAACTTCTTCCTGATTCCGGGCGAATGTTCCGAACATCCATTAACATCATCAAAGGGAGTCAAAATTTTCATTTTCTGGAACTTCAGTTTCGAAAAAATACCGGAGGAAAGTTTCTAAACTTCAATGAAGGTGGACTACATTTCCGCTTTTATGAGTTCAATTCCGAAACATTGCAACTGCCCAATTCTTCAAGGCAGGGGCGAACATCCCCCCATCCATTCCATCGCCCCTCCCTTGTATCCGTCCTTGAGTTATACAGTCCTGATTTACCATTAGAACTATGAAGACCGACCTAGAAGATTCAAGAAATTACAGACCATATAAAAATTATCTCAAAATTGACTTTTCTTTTTCTTTTTTTCTTGTTATGTTTAAAATCAAGATTAATGCATAATGTTTAATAGGAATGTGACTTGTAACATCAAAACAGTCATGTTTTGGTATTTACACTGCGATGCAAAAGTTTAGACAAAATGCAAATATGTGAATAAAAAGAAAACTAGTCAACGAAATGCTTTCAAATTTCTACTGCAGGTACACAATATGGTCCAAAATACGTGTCTGGAGTTCTTATAACTACAACTGGAATCAAATTTTGGATATTACAAAAGACTTTTTTTTACATTGTTGCAAAAGTTTAGACAATAGTCAGATTTTATGCAAATATTCCTTGAAATGTGATTGGTGGAGGAAATGCGGAACTGTATTATCTTTACTAATATATAAAGCTGTAGAGTTTGTTTGTTTGTTTGTTTGTTTGAACGCGTTAATCTCAGGAACTACTGGTTCGATTTGAAAAATTCTTTTTGTGTTGAATAGTCCATTTATCCAGAAATACTTTAGGCTATAGTTTGAAATGATTCGATAAGCGATTCGTTTTTTATTCGAATTCAAGGCAATTTTCTCATTAATCGCCGAATACTGGGGTTAAAAATTACTTACACATATTAATGTTAGATCTCGTTGGAAGCAGAAAAATTTTGTGCGTCCTATGCAGTTTGTTTCGATTCTCTAACTTAAACACAGCACGAGTTATTCAATTTTTAAACTTGCCTTTTGCAAGGCTTCACCCGATTTCTTGCAATACTTGGTTCATTAAAACCATCAATAAAAAATAAACTAATTATTCCACAGTTTTGATTTTTACGCCATTGGATAGAGCGATATTTTTAACCC
Organism: Uloborus plumipes; assembly: GCA_038373865.1. Classification (NCBI taxonomy): domain Eukaryota; kingdom Metazoa; phylum Arthropoda; class Arachnida; order Araneae; family Uloboridae; genus Uloborus; species Uloborus plumipes. The sequence continues at coordinate 3,632 of JAXGGA010015284.1, forward strand.
CAGAATTGATTAGACTTACAGTCGAAGAACCAAGCTTTTATCTCCACTAGAAAAAAAGTTACAAGCGTTTGAACTTTGAGTTCGAAAACCTCTTTCCTGATCAAACTATTAAAGTTTTATTGCGTTGCTATGGCGACATCTTTTAAAATCATTGTTGGTGTCCTTTTCTTCATTTCGTTTCTTAAAAGCATTTCATTTTACGGCGTTTCAACAAGGCAAATAATGCGATCGTCCGTGTTTCACTTGAATTCCTGCATACTTAATGGCTTATATTTTTTTTCTGGTACCATTTTGAAAATGTGTTTCAAATTAAATTGTAATTCATGTTTTTAGCAGGGATTTTTTTTTTTTTGGCTGCAATCTAAATATTAAAACAACTTTTTTGTTTGGAATTTTGCAATTAATGTTACAGGAAAAGAGCGGTTTGGAAATATTTGTTTTTGGTAGGGAATTGTATTTGTTTATTAGGGAGAGTGTTAAATATGTGCTACTTGACATTGTTTTTATTCCTGAGGAAGCATGTGCAAATAATGCGATTGACTTTTTTATACGGGAAAGTTTTTTAGCGAGCCGCTATAGCGGGGAGTAGTTTTTTGAAACCGGTTTCGCTAAAACTTTCCTCCCTCCTTTAAATGCGAGCCGCCTTGGCGGCGAGTAATTTGTTTTAAGTTTCCTTACTACTTTAAAGGCGAGTCGCCTTGGCGGCGAGACTTTCCTCGCTACTTTAAAGGCGAGCTGCCTTGGCGGTTATATATCATTACTGAAACTTTCCTCGCTACTTTAAAGGCGAGCTACCTTGGCAGTTTTTATCATTATATACCGCCTTGACGGCGAGTAGTTTATTTAAATTTTCATCACTACTTTAAAGCCCGTGCAACGCCGGGCCCCACAGCTAGTTCATTTATAAAGTGCAGAGATTGCTGAATAAATAATCAAAATCTCAAAAGCTCTTTAGTTCTCGTGTAAAGAAGATGAGAAAGTTTGGAAGCCGAAACTTGAAAATGAGAATCTACTTATATTAAAAACTGAGTATCTTTCTAACTATCTTTCTTTCTAACTATCTTTCTAACTATCTTTCTATCTTTCTATGTCACGCTTCTTTCTCCTGAACGCCAATGACCTGAAAGTCAAACCTGGTACCGATAGATAGGTAATTTTTCAGGCTTCATTAGTTTCAATTGATATAATTATACGATTTTAATTAGCAAAGATATCAATTAATAAGTAGTCAAGTTTAAAGCGATTAAGCCTAATAAATGATTAAATATGAAATCCATTCTTGCATTGCAAAACGTGGTTGCCATGAAACAGTGATAAAAATGATAATGAGAATTTTGAATGAAGGCTTAACTAAATCAAACACGAAACTCATAAGCGGACCACTTACGTAGAATTTTTATCGCTAGCTACTGGTAATATTTTGAAACATTTATTTGTTGAAGAGCCATCTACTTATATTAAAAACTGAGTATCTATGTCTGCTTTTTTCCTTTGAGCGAGCTGAACTTACTGAAACTTTCCTCACCATCATGAAGGCGTGAAGCATCTCAATAATTCGAATGATTTTTTTTATACATATAGGAAAAAAGTAAAGGCGTGAAGCGCCTGTAAGCGAGCCGCCTTGGCGGGGAGTACTTTCTTTAAATTTTTTTCTCACTACTTTCAGGGCACGAAGTGCCCGTGCAACGCCGGACCACGTGCGTGGTATGTCTTGAAATCGAATGAACATTAAATTATATCAAATAATATAACTTCAGAATGAGGTAAAAGTTAGAGAGGGGAGACGTTATGCATCAACATGCCGCAGGAAGCTAATCTAGCTGCCCTGGCAGCTAGTACTTTATTAATTTTTTGTCTTTTAAATCGGCTCTAGTATGGTTGTACATTGTTTTTTACTTTGTGGTGAGCAAATTCAGACATGCGTATCGATCAAAAAGTCCAAGATAAAATATAAAAAAACTTTTTAAATTTAAAGACTATTTCTGTCCGCTCATTCGCACTAAAAAGTATGAAATAAACTAAGTATTCGATATAGTGATTATAGTGCTCAGAAATTCCAGCTCATCTTGATATATTTATATTTACGTTAATGCTAAAGCAGCCAATAAAGTTTAAATGAAAAATTTGATTTAAGAAATAGGCGGTATACTGTTTATTACGAATAGCTTTTACTATACCGCCTATTTCTTAAATCAAATTTTTCATTTAAACTTTATTGGCTGCTTTAGCATTAACGTAAATATAAATATATCAAGATGAGCTGGAATTTCTGAGCACTATAATCACTATATCGAATACTTAGTTTATTTCATACTTTTTAGTGCGAATGAGCGGACAGAAATAGTCTTTAAATTTAAAAAGTTTTTTTATATTTTATTTCAAAGTTTTTTCGTTTTAAAAATTATTTAGAATTGCGTGAAGACAAACGCCGTTAAGCATAATTCACCGAGAAAATTACAAACGCCGTTAAAAATGCTATTCACGAACACTTTATTTTTTAGCCTACTTTCCCGTTAAAAATAAAAGAAAGACGAAAAAAGTATTAAAAGTAGCTTAATGCATCTAAAAAATATCGCCAAGTCCAAAAAATATCGCCAAGTTAAAAAATATCGCCAAGTCAAAAAAAAATATCGCCAAGTGAAAAAAATAAAAAGGTAAAATGAATATCGAAAAATTAAAAATTTGAAAGTAGGGTATTGAGATGGGGAATTTGTGTGTCGGTCGGTCGGTCGGTCTGTCTGTCCCCCCCTAATAACTTTTGAATGAACAGTCCGATTTGGACAAACTTTTTTTTGTTGGAAAGATCTCGGCGAGTACAGCTCATTCCCATATTTGATTTTTTGATTTGAACAATTTTTGGTTCAAATTTGAGCCGTTCAAACAACCGGTCCCGCGATACTAACTTTTTAATGAACAGTCCGATTTGAACAAACTTTTTTTTGTTGGAAAGAACTTTTCAAGGATACTTCATTCCCGTATTTACATTTCCGATTTGAACAATTTTTCGTTCAACATTGAACCGCTCAAGCAAGCTGTCACCCCTAATAACTTTTGAGTTATCAGTCCGAAAAAAATGACTGACTGTGCAGACGATTTTTTGTTTATTTATTCATTTGTTTTATTGAATTTATTATTATTATTATTATTATTTTTGGCAGACGATTTTTTTGTAACAAAAATGTTTCATTCACGAGAGCATTTTATTCTTTATTTATATTTAACAACTGGCAACGGATTAAAAGTGAAATTCGAGACATTTTATCAACGGGAGTCAAATTCGAGACATTTTATCAACGGACGAGTTTTTTTTTCTTTTTGTTTTTCTTTCTTTGATAAAATGTGTTTTGATGTACTTTGTACTTTTAATTTTTTTTTTTTTTTTTTTTTTTTGAAAACAATTGAGGAATTTTTCCACGGAAGAACTGTAACAGTTACATTCTTTAAAAGGTGCGACAAAACTTTATTTATTCATTTATTTACTTTTTATGTGTCTATTTCATCTGATGAGAGGGGTATATTTTGCTTTTAGAAATCAGCTTCAAGTGCTAAAAAGGTATGTTTGACATACTTTTTAGTCTTAGATAATCAAGAGAATAATGATCAGATGCTAGAATGCCGATGTCGATGTACGGGAAAGTAGGCTCGTTTAGTTCTTGACAGAACTTCTTGTTATTCATGAGAATATTTCGTTTCCAATTTTCTTAATTTATCAACTTACTTTGAGTCAAACGCCATCAAGCGTAATGTTCAATTTGAAGAACTACCTATGCATTTTCTTCTTCTTCTTCTACTTATCTCCTAACTAGAGCCGCTATATAAACAGGCCGGCGCATCAAGCTTAAGTTTGACCACTTTGGATCCAATTCATAACTTTTACTTTCAATTTTTCATTGTTGCGGAGTAGGGTTACCAGAACAAAGTTTCGGACATTGCCAAACTTTGCCAAATGTACCTGCCGATAATAATTGCTCACATTGAAAAATGACCAAAACGTGATAACTTGCCAGAAAAGGCAACCACTCATCAACCGCCAGAAAAGACTTAACACGAGCTGGATCCAAAGTGGTGAAACTTAATCTTGATGCATCGGCTCGTCTATATAGGGGCCTTACTCCTAACTGGTCTGACGTAGTCAGACCAGCTCAAGTAAACCGTTGTATTTCTACAGCCCTTAGCCTTTTTTAAAAAGTCACTTAAGCAAATTTTTGAACTTGACGAATAATGTTGATTGTTTGCTAATCTCATTCGTTTAATACATTCTTTTGCTTTAATATTGCAAGGTTTATCTCCAACAATTTCAGTCGGATAGCTCACGTGAAGATTAAATGCCCACAATCCGCAAATCTCCATATATTATTTCTCTAAGCCGAATCCTATACCCGGTCGAAACTCGCTCATTTCTTTATCGAATTGCAAGAAAATTTATGATTTTGAAGCTTATCCCGCGGGCTATTGACTAAAATTAGACCCACCCTCTAAAAAGTGTCGGTTCGTTTTTTATTCGAACTTCAATTTTTGGGCACAAAATTGACTCTATCTAGCGAAATAATTGTCGTATCGTCTCCATTTTGATTTCATTCGAAAGATTAAAAAAAATGCGTTCTTTAGAACGTTTCTCCGCTAGCGCCGCGTAACGAGAATCTCGAAAATCTACGTTTAAGCGACTTATAAGCGATTGAAGTTTGAAAAAGTTAAATTTTTTGCTCAACTGTCAAAATCGTTACATTGTTGCTCAAATCAATTTTAAATGCGACATTTCAAGCCAAGGCTTAACTCGGTAAACCTTAATTGTAACTTTTATTGTTTCAAAATACTATGGTAGTTTTCGATAACGTTAGTATTTAGTTTAGTAGTAGCCTTGGGTATTTGATTTTAATATAGGGTATCACTTTTGTAGTAGTTGTAAAAGTGAACGTGATCTCTTTGAAAAATTGTCAGAATGACGGCAGTTGATGGCGATGTTGTGCAAACGTACAAGATTTTACAATGCCAAGGAACAGGATACCAACAGGCAGACTAACAGGAAGGTCACCAGTCAGAGGGCATTCTGCAACACTGGAACAAGTCACAGAGCGAAGAAGAGAGATTCGTCGTCAAGAGCGAATACAGGTTCAAGGCCGATTCAGATTGCGAGCGAACGAAGCGTTTTTCGCTCGCAGGTGAAAAATTCCAATAATTCATACCAGATGCGGGCGAAAGGCACGTGATGGTATTCACCCACTAAGGATAAAGCGCGCGCAACTCGCGAGAGCTAATGAAATCGGATGTGCACGCGCTCAAAACAGAGCAAAGATGGCGCCTTCTCTCTGACTGGCTGTCAGAGAGACAGTCAGCAGGCCAATTTCGCTCGCCTTTCGCACGCGAAAACATCTAGCATGCTAGATCGCTCGCGACAGGCGAATATTCGCCGCGTTGTCATGGAAACGCATTCCAAAAACCGGTTTCGCGGGGAAAAGTTCGCTTCGCTCACGCGTTTCGCTCGCACTCTGAATCGCGCTTTAGCGTAATCATAGGCAACAAGAGCTCGATGCTCGACGTCAACAAAAGCAACCAAACAACTTTGTGTCATCATCTTATCTACTTCACCTGCGTCAAGCCATCAATGCTAAGGCCCCTATATATACGAGCCGGCGCATCAAGATTAAGTTTCACCACTTTGGATCCAGCGCGTGTTATTGTGTTTGAGTGGTTGTCTTTTCTGGCAAGTAATCGCGTTTTGGTAATTTTTCACTGTGAGCAAATATTAGCGGCACGTGGATTTGGCAAAGCTTAGCAATGTGCCAAAATTTTTTTCTGGTAACCCTACTCCGCAACAATGAAAATTTGAAAGTAAAAGTTAAGGAATTGGATCCAAAGTGGTGAAACTTAATCTTGATGCGTCGGCCTGTCTATATAGCGGCTTTAATCAATGCAAGAAGGCAACAGCACAAGCTTCCAAACAGTTACTGTTCTGCACGTCTTTTCCTTCAGGAATATCAAGTGGAAACTCATAGTGTTGGTGATATGGACAAAGTGTACATTTTACGTTTAGAGGTTTTTTTTTTTTTTTTTTTTTTTTTTTTTTTTTTTTTTCGCGGAATTCCGCACGGGTCACCTAGTATATCTTTGTTTTGGTTAGCCTTGTGATTAATGTGTTAAATTTAAAACCAAACGTCAGTTTTATTATTACTATTATTTCATTGTTTCTGGAGACAAAAAGCTGAAGTGAGCGGAAGTGCGTTAAAGTTCTCGCGACTGGATTTATCTCTGCAACCGGAAGCAAAATGTGAAAACCATGACAAAAGTAAGTACAGAAAAAGTCTTTAAAAAATTATATTTCTTAAGGATGAAGGAATTGAAAAAACGGCTCAGACTGACGATTCGCCCCTTAATCCTACAAAACTTCAACTTGGGTCAAAAACAGCACGTGACAGCATAAGTAGATGAACAACTGAATCGGAATGCATAAAAAAAACAAAGAATTGTGCCTGAGCCTTTTCGAACAGAGTGTCCCAAATAAGCCAGATTTTAATGTGAAAAGCAGCATATGTATCATCGTGACTAAAAAATGAATGGTACTTTCTTTGATAAAAATTATTAAAATTGGGATGGCCTAGATGGATTATAATTCTTTTCGCGGGACTTGAGAAATATCCAATGATCATATGCTGTGCTGCTTTTACCAATAAAATCTGGCCTATTTGGGACACTCTGTCTGAAAAGGCTCAAGCACAATTCTTTGTTTTTTTTATGCATTCCGATTCAGTTGTTCATCTACTTATGCTGCCACGTGCTGTTTTTGACCCAAGTTGAAGTTTTGTGGGATTAAGGGGCGAATCGTCAGTCCGAGCCGTTTTTTCAATTCCTTCATCCTTAAGAAATATCATTTTTCTTGGACTTTTTGATCGATACGAATGTCTGAATTTGCTCTCCACAAAGTAAAAAACAATGTACTACCATACTAGAGCCGATTTAAAAGACAAAAAATTAATTAAGTAGGTTCATTTTCAAATTTCGGCTTCCAAACTTTCTCATCTTCTTTACACGAGAACTAAAGAGCTTTTGAGATTTTGATTCTTTATTCAGCAATCTCTGCACTTTATAAATGAATAATGCAGTCTCGCATTTCCTCCACCAATCACATTTCAAGGGATATTTGCATAAAATCTGACTATTGTCTAAACTTTTGCAACAATGTAAAAAAATATCTTTTGTAATATCCAAAATTTGATTCCAGTTATAATTAAAAGAACCCCAGACACGTATTTGGGACCATATTGTGTACCAGCAGTAGAAATTTGAAAGTATTTCGTTGAATAGTTTTCTTTTTATTCACATATTTGCATTTTGTCTAAACTTTTGCATCGCAGTGTATCATTTGCTTAGGTAGTTTACAACATTTGTGTGCCTTAATCTGCTGTATATTAAATAACTGAAAAGGTGTACAGTCTGTACTGGCATGGGAAGGCTATAAGTATCTACAAATTTTTCATTTATTTTTTACATTTTTAATTTAATTATTTATTTAATTATTTATTCTTTATTCACTACAAAAAGTATGTCTATCTGTGCGTCCACAATATCCAAACGAACCCACAGCTCTGGCATAAAAATTAACACAAGGGTAGTCTGAAAGGTAAGTTGTTTCATTTCGAAACGAATTTAAAATTAATTCATGAAATTATTTTATACAATGTTATTTCTTTTTGGCTCAATTTTCTTTTGTCCTTCAAACAGCTTTTGTTCACAATTGAGAAAAATATCTGCACCACCAGAAATGACAAACAATAGCTCCAAAATAATGCTTGTTCCGAACGTATTACATAATATATCGAGGGTTTTTTCAATCACCCTGCGGTTGAGCAGGGCAGTCCCAGGAATACATATTAAATGGACGAGATATCTCGTCATAAACTGCAAGATGGCTAAATTAAGAATACGTTTTCATCGAGAATGTTAAACTTTAAATAGTTCATCTACAATCAAAGCAAAAACAGCCAAAAGCTCTCTTTTCCTTTGAGTGTTACGTGGTTTTTAGTTCAAACATTTTTTCCACTTTTTGCTTTTGTTACTTTATGTTTTCGTATGTTATTCCAAGAAAATTAAGAAATAGTTTACTTGTAATTGCTTTCAACTTTACGGTGGGTATTACAATTTGTCAATTTAGGTTGAGTTGTTGTTATTTCTTTTAAATGTATTATCATTATTACTATTTAACTTTACGGTACTACGATTAACTAATTGATTAATATTTTTTATTGAGTATTATCTATTGATTGAGTTATTGTTTCTTAAAACATCTCCACTGTAAAAAAATGAATGTTGTTTTTACGGTATAATACAGCTAATTTTATAGTAATAAACTAAAATTTCTAATTTGCAGTTATAAACTAAAATTGCTTGTTTACTTGAACTTGCTAGTTTTGTAGTAATTATCTAAAATAGTTAGTTTTAAAGTATATCATTTCCCTTTTTTGTCTTAAACTGAAACCGCTGCTTTCAGTATTATACTGTAAAAACAACAATTTATTTTTTGCAGTGTGTGTGAGTATATATGGGGAGAAAGAGAGATCATAATTAAAAAATAAATAAGATCGTCTTCCTTTTTCACATTTACAATCAGTACTCATACTTCAGATAGGACGGTTGACAGATTTAGTTTAAAGATGAAGCATAAAAGAAAACCTATTCTCCCATTAACAGGTGTTTCCAAAGAACGGACAGCGGTATTCAACTTCCCTTCAGCTATCTAGTTCAAAAGCTTTCAGTCAACATTCGTTATTATTGTCGGTCGATCCCAGATACATCACCAAGAAACCTATCTTGGGGAGCAGGGCGGCATGGGGGATTCAAGAGCATGTGTTATCGAATGTTGGGAAATCTTGTTCTATCTGTTCTAAAAAGGTGCGGCTGTTTTTTATACGTGCCGAATACCCCTGATAATACCCCATTGAAGAGCAGAAAAGAAAAGATAAGTTGAAGACTCTTTAGAAGAAACAAAATCGAACAGATAAAATGGAAGGATTATTTTGAATCATCATATCTTTAGTGAAACTGATCAAATGAATCATTCCTTGATGATTCCTGGTGTTTTTAACTCTTTCACTATTTTTTTAATAAAAATTTAGATTCAAAAATTATTATAATGAGCTAGTTCAAAGGTACCAAAGCAATAAAAATGGTCTTACAACTGCTTTTTTTATGATACTTGGAGAGCCCCCCCCCCCACAACCCCCTCTTTCTTCATCTATAAAATTTTATTTCCAAAAATTTAATTTCGAGGGATTTCCGAAGAAAAATCTCCGGGTTTAAGCCATTGATAAAGCTAAATGAGCCTCTTCTCCTTCTGATATCACTAGAGATCGTATAATCTGCAATTTTAGGACTAGAATTTTGAAAAATTTCATACGGAGTTACGTTGAGGGGGGCGACATATGGAGTCGCGGGATGTTTAGTTCGTTAAAAAGGGGTCGCGACGTGAAAGAGGTTGGGAACCACTGTATTAGAGGATATCTGCCTTCCACTCGGTTACTTCCTTTTCCAGGCAGACAAGTATTAACAAGCATGAAACTGTTGTCCTTGGATGAAATAACCGAGTTGGCGGTGTATTGCATGTTTCTGCCTTAGCAATGGCTTAGGGGAGGCAACTTACTGTTTTAAACCATACTTGTTGTTTAAAAAAAATAATCTACCCTAATACAATTTTCTCTGACATGAGTTATCGGTAAAAGTTGTTTTGCTATTAGTTGCATTACTTAGCACTTTAAATCTGGTATAACGATAATTCTGAAATAAAATCTTCTAAGATTACTCGTGACTATCAGTGAATAAGTAAAAGTTCTTCTGCCACCCGTTCTAGACTTAAGAAGAAAAAAAAAATGCTGAAAAATAGGTGATTTTGTTTAACTGGAGAATAACAAAGTTGTCTATGAACATGTTCTTGAAAATTATTTTTTGTTCCTTTTTTACTTCATCTGCTTATTTAAATTCTCTTAATTTATTTCTTTGATATTAACGACAGTTCAGCAGAAGTTTTGATTAACAGCAGATCTCTTTTGAATAGTATGCTTGTATGTACTTCCCTTCCTAGAGCATTATTCAGAATCTTTTCTGAAACCGGAATTTCAAACAGAACTTATGTATTGGTTCTTTCCAAAAAAAAAAAAAAGTTTCCAGAATTCATTGAATACACTTTAAACTTTCCTTTCTTTCATTTCACCCAATCGGCGCACATTACGACGAAAGGAGAGATGTTGTCTATCAATAGAATTCTGCTTTGCAAGGAATAATAGAATATGTATTTCAAACCAAACCTACAGCTATCTCGTTTCATCTGCCAGCTGTCTATTTAAAAAAAGGAATCCACTGAATGGCTCCAGATTGAACTGATATCGTGACCCATAATCGTCATCCTACATTGATGCTTAATGCAAAACTTCAAACTCAATTTAGTAAAATTTAACCCCATGCCCTCTTTCGTACACTTCGTCAAAGGATATTTCATAATTTATTGATAACATTCACTCACGTTGAAAGCTCAAACTCTGGTGATGAATATTCGAATGAAACGATATCTGCTAAAAATGCATTTTTTAAAAAACTTTCGGATAAATTGAATAAATTGTTTTCTCCCCGTAATGCCCGGATTTACAGATTCGTGATATCTTCATCTTCGGATTCATTATTAGCTTATCCAGACAACCACCACTCAAAAATCATTCGGAGAAAGAATTTCTGCGTGAATAGATGCCACCTCCCAATGAAAAAAAATTCCGCAGATTTAATCAAAAAATGAAAGCGTTAAAAAGGAAGAAACCGCGTTCCACAAATTTCCTTTTGCGGCATTCAACGAAACTTCGTTTTTTCCCTCTCGTAATCTTCTTTCAATGAAGCAGACAACCCTTAAGAAATATTGAAGTTTCGTTTGAAAATTTAACAAAATTACCTCGACGCTGTGCTTCATACACATTTTTGAATAGAAAACTGTAGGTCTAGGCTTGCTAGTTTCTACTCCTTCTGCTTACTTAAGATTTCATTTACAATTGAAGGGCTTGGAAGATGAAGGGGTTGCGCAACAAAACAAAAACAAAAGTTCAAAGTTTTATTGTTGCAGTTGTCGCAGCTTTTTTGTTTTCTAGTTTTGTCGTAAAGCGTGCGTATGAAGTCGGTCTAACGACATCTACTTTTTAATGTACCAAATTTTGTTTGCTTACCAGTATCCATTGCTTAGTATTGTCCAGATTGCATTTTCATGAAAATCTCCCCTTCCTCATCCAAACCCTTCAATTGTGAGTTTTTCATGCATGAATACCATGCATAAATTTATCCGTGACCAGAACTAACTCATTATTTAGAGTGAAAATGTTATTCCGTAACTGGAGTGGAAATAAAATTCTAGAAAAACACTGTGTTGTTCTGGCAGGCTTCTTGCTTACACACAAAAGTTACTCTTCGCAAAATAGCTCCCGTGGATTACTCTAGTGTAACAACAGTGTAAGAGAAAGTTTTCTTAGAATTCAATTCGAGTGAAACTAACACGAGGGGTAACTGAAAGGTCTAAGTTGGTAACTTCCTGCTTAATACCCAAACTTTGTCTTCAATTAACGAATTGAACCGCACCATTGCTGCGGTCTCTGGCTGGTGTAATAAATTTACTTTAGCTAATAAAAATATTTTTGAAAAAAAAAATTGAACCGACTTCGGAATTTCACTCAGCAAATGCTCTAAAAAGTAAAAAATAATTTTATTATTTGAACACCATCGATACTACATTTAAACATAAGTTTTGAAGTCGGCGCAAAAAAGCTAAATAGAATCATTCGAAACTATAAATATAAATTTTAATGAATCCAGGTTCTTTATTCGCATTCGCATTCATTGAAAAATACATATTTATGTAAGTGTACAAATATTCAGCTCTCAATTTCCAATGATTTCTCTGAAAATGTTGGCAAAATATAGTAAACATCATTTTACCTATAGTTTTTGCGCCGACTTCAAAACTTATGTTTAAATGTAGTATCGATGGTGTTCAAAGAATAAAATTATTTTTTACTTTTTAGAGCATTTGCTGAGTGAAGTTTCGAAGTCGGTTCAATTTTTTTTTTTTTCAAAAATGTTTTTATTTTATTCTTTTTAGTGTAAATGTACATATGAAATAAGGTAATGTTTCCATTGCAAAATTTCACCAAATAATTTTCTTAAGTAAATGCTTCATAAAATAAACTATGTAAGAAAAAAAAAGAAAGAAAGAATCAACGCGTCTAAAATATTAAACGATTGACACTAAAAAATAATTTTTGTTATTCTCTGGTATTTATTTGTGTACTAGTTTAATTAAAGGCTAAATATTAACGGCTTTTCAACTAATTAACCGACTTCAACAAAGGAGGAGGTTATACAATTCGTCGGAGAAATTTTTTTTTTTCGGTATGTTCCAAGATTACTCGAAGACGCCTGGACCGATTTCAAAAATTCTTTTTTTGTTAGAAAGGTCTTTTTTTCCGATTGGTCCCATCCTCTCGTGATCCGGGTTCGATAACGGGAACCTGCAGAAATCTTTCGAAAAAAAAATTGGGATCACAGTAATCGTAATAATGACCATTTTGATCGCCAGGCTTCTCTGGATTGCATAATGAAATTCCTTTCTGTGGTCTTTTTGAAAATTTTAAACCGAGTATCTTTCTATGTCCTGCTTTTTTCTCCTGAACTCCAACGAAATGAAAGTCGTACCAGGTACTGATTGATTCGTAATATTTCAGGTTTTATTACTTTTAATTTACATAAGGTTTGATAAAGGAATTCTGAAGAAAGTGAGGAAAATCTCCAAATTTTTGCTCAAATTTAAAACGATTTGTCCCAAATGATTAAATATGAAAGCCATTGTTACAGAACGTGATTGATATGAAACAGTTTTTATAATTATCATGAAAATTTTGAATGAAGGCCTAACTGAAGCAAACATGACACTCATTAGCGGGCCACGTATGTAATACGTCGTGAAATTTTATGAACTGCGAGAATCTAGTGTTGTTTTGAAATATAAATTAATTGAAAAGCCGTTAATATAGCCTTCAATTAAACTAGTACACAAATAAATACCGGAGAATAACGAGGATTATTTTTTAGTGTCAATCGTTTCAAATTTTAGACGCGTTGATACTTTCTTTCCTTTTTTTTCCTTACATAGTTTATTTTATGAAGCATTTACTTAAGAAAATTAGGTGAAGTTTTGCAATGGAAACATTACCTTATTTCATATGTACATTTACACTAAAAAGAATAAAATAAAAATATTTTTGAAAAAAAAAATTGAACCGACTTCGGAACTTCACTCAGCAAATGCTCTAAAAGGTAAAAAATAACTTTATTCTTTGAACACCATCGATACTACATTTAAACATAAGTTTTGAAGTCGGCGCAAAAACTATAGGTAAAATGATGTTTACTATATTTTGCCAACATTTTCAGAGAAATCATTGAAAATTGAGAGCTGAATATTTGTACCATTGCATAAATATGTATTTTTCAATGAATGCGAATGCGAATAAAGAACCTGGATTCATTTACAATTTATATTTATAGTTTCGAATGATTCTCTTTAGCTTTTTTGCGCCGACTTCAAAACTTGTGTTTAAATGTAGTATCGATGGTGTTCAAAGAATAAAGTTATTTTTTACCTTTTAGAGCATTTGCTGAGTGAAGTTCCGAAGTCGGTTCAATTTTTTTTTTCAAAAATATTTTTATTTATATTTCAAAACGACACTAGATTCTCGCAGTTCATAAAATTTCACGACGTATTACATACGTGGCCCGCTAATGAGTTTCATGTTTGCTTCAGTTAAGCCTTCATTAAAAATTTTCATGATCATTATAATAACTGTTTCATATCAATCACGTTCTGCAACAATGGATTTTATATTTAATCATTTAGGACAAATCGCGTTAAATTTGAGCAAAAATTTGGTGATTTTCCTCATTTTCTTCAGAATTCCTTTATCAAACCGTATGTAAATTATGACTAATAAAACCTGAAATATTACGAATCAATCAGTACCTGGTACGACTTTCAGTTCGTTGGAGTTCAGGAGAAAAAAGCAGGACATAGAAAGATACTCGGTTTGAAATTTTCAAAAAGACCATAAAAAGGAATTTCATTATGCAATCCAGAGAAGCCTGGCGTTCAAAATGGTCATTATTACGATTACTGTGATCCCAATTTCTTTTTCGAAAGATTTCTGCAGGTTCCCGTCATCGAACCCGGACCACGAGAGGATGGAACCAATCGGAAAGAAAGACCTTTCTAACAAAAAAAGATTTTTTGAAATCGGTCCAGGCGTCTTCGAGTAATCTTGTAACATACCGAAAAAAAAAAAAAAAATTCTCCGACGAATTGTATAACCTCCTCCTTTGTTGAAGTCGGTTAAAAATAGCTCAGTAACTAAATAGATCACGTGCAGTAAGTCAATCAGTCACGTTCATTTAATCAATAACGGCCATTTAATCAGTCATTCACGTTCAAGTACGTTCATTCCATCAGTCACACCCAATCAATCAAAAATGTTCAATGAACCAATCATGGTCATTCCGTCATTCGCGTTCAGTCAATCAATCATCAAGAGTGATTCATTTAACACGCAGGATTGATTAAAGCTATTAAATTGGCATGACTGAGTGGCTTAAAAAGAGCGATCTATTTATTTATTGAACACTGTTTACTGAACGTACTTTAATGAACAAAAGGAAGAAGATTAACAATGGAATAAACGTGATTAATTGATTAAATGTGACTGATGGATTGAACATGATTGATGCATTACCAAGCATGGTTGATTAAATGAACGGGATTTTACCTGCTCTACTCGCGAATATGTCTAGTTTTTTTAGCAGAATAATCTTCATACCATTTCTTAAAGAAATCTGCAGATTATTATCTCAAGAATTCTTAATACATCCTTAAGATGTTTTTAGCATTTTATATGTAAATTCTGAACCTTCAAAATTTCTGCAGATTTTGTACGGGATTCTAAAGAATATCTGAAGAAATTCTGCTTAAATCGACTGCCAGCCATCCTTCCCGGTCCATTACCCACCCTAGCACACCAAGAGGTAAATACTTGCCTATATACGTATTTTCTTCTCTTGAAATTTTTTAATGAACTTTATAATCGCTTTTTTTATTTGTATGGCATTAAAATAAGATGCGACTCCTTTTTGTGAAAGATGAAGAGGAATGCCTATGAAAAGATAGAGAACTGTTTAGTTCTGGACTAGGATTTTGCCATCCTAAAAATTAAGAACCGGAGGACAGTTTTTTAAAGGAAGTGGGAAGGTGAAAGGTTTACCAAGAAGACTAAAGCCCACCACAGGCTCTTAGTGATAAAATAGTAGTTTTTATTTTTATTTTTTAATAAAGAAGTGGAAAGGAGTATGGTGTTAAAATAAATGTTTTTTTGCATTTCTTTCTAAGTATTCAGTTGTAAAACTTTGTATTATGATAGTTTTGTTGTAATTCAGTGATACAGGCTGTGTCACAATACCCTACACAGAGTTTGGAAGGCTTATTGAAAGAAGTATTGTACCATCACACAGAGTCAATGCTGACTTTATTGGAGATGGAAATTACAATTTTTGTTTCCCAAAAGTTCGATGTGGGAATTTTTCGTAATGAGGCAGATGTCAAATATAAAGTCTGATTCTCGTTTAACTGACTGTAACACGTCTCTATCAATGATCTTTTATCGTAAAACTTGCAAATCACGTAGCTCATGAGGCACGAACACACGAAGTTTAGAGTATCCAGTAACCCAACAGAAAATTGAGTGGAGTTAGGTCCGGAGAGCATGGTGGGCAACGAAAGGAATTGTCGTCACCACAGTCTCGTCCAGTCCAACGTCCAGGAAGCTCGTCGTGGAGAAAAGGGCAGACGACTATCAGATACTGCAGGAGTGCACCATCTTTTTGCAAAGTGAACGACCATTGATCGTGACAGGTACAGCGAGTAAAATAAAAATTAGACTTTAGGCTTGATATCTGCCTCATTACGAAAGGTTCACACATTAAAAATATGGGAAATTCTTGTGTGGCTTCTTCTTCCAGCAAAATCAAAGTTGTTGTTGTATTGCTTTAATGAGCCTTCCAAACCCTGAAAAAATTTGAATCCCCTGTTTGTTTTTTGTTTGTACAACATTTATGATTTTGAAAAACCTAAGTATTATTTACTAGAACATAATGTCTAACAAGTTCAGAAGAAGAATTCAATATCGTTTACTTAATCATTTGCAAATTCTTTTTGCATGTAAAGGTTATTTTTTGGTTTGGAAGGATTGTTTCAACAAGTGAGAATTCGAAAAGCTGGAGTTCAACTGGAAGATCTACAGCTGAATTTGTTGCTTCTTATGCAGACCAGGTAAAAAAAGGAACTGTTGCTTTGCATTCAGCTTTTTGGTGAACTGAGACCAAAAATGTTTCACCCTACCAACAACTTGAAAGAGCAGTTCAGTTCCTGATACTACTTTCTACTTCAATCCGATTTTACAACAATGTGCGTTTTCCATAATAGGAGTTAAGTAAAAACCTGGCTATTTGCATCCGATATTATGTCATCCATAACGGAACTTATGAATAGGACGACAAAAGGAGACCTGGAAATTTAATCAAAAGCGGAGAACGTTAAAAAGCGTTCTCCATATGTGCTCCTGAATTGTGACAAGGTTTTTCGATTACCATTTCTGAATAGGGCAGCTGCTTGGCACCTCAACTCGGCTCCGGATCCTGTGGGAACCACGTCGAGGCAGTGCCAGGTGCCATCCCTTCTTTCTCTGACCACGTGATGTGGCAGGCCGGTCACATCGGGCTTTGTTCGACTGGGATCTCCGTGACAAATCCGTTGTAAACGTCACAAAGGGAGGCCTTTGTGTCGGCCCTCACAATGGCCCCCCCAATCACAGAGTTCGGTAATAGGCGATGTAAACAAATGTCGAGTGCGGAGGGTGATACTTCCATTCAGAGCATTCGATCCCCCCTTCGCACCTTTCACAAACGATTCAAAAGATGAATGCGATTTTCGCGGCAAAGCGGAGAAGATATCTCCGCAGATAAAATGGTTAGGTAGAATAGGCGCTTTGTAACGAAGTCATTTGGGGGTTGATTATGTGTATTGTAGCACGTTTGTTGGCCTCACAAAGGGACTGTTGCTTCATTTGTCAGTTTTGGAGTCTATAAAAGCGCGGTTCAATGGGAATAGATTGCAATAACAAATCGCTTCTTTATCAGTAAACAAACATACATGAAGTGTACGGGCGGACAAATTAGATATCGTAATCAAATCGATAATAAAAGCCCCTTTTAAATCGCCTCAATTGTTCCCTCAAGGAACACAATGAATAGCTCTCTGGAAGAATCAATACTAATGCAAATTGCAATCGAATTTTTAGTTAACAATGTACACTGAATGAGTAGAATGGCCTTCTCGTTCTCTGAAGAATAACGTAATTGAAAGAAAATGTTGCTATAGCATCATTGTCTGTTAGTAACACACCAAATCCTGACTTCAGTAGGCTTAAATAAAGGTTCAATATGCCTGCAAGTGTCATAAGACCAGTGTAATTACGATTTAATACGTTGCAAAAGCTTTTTAAATGACGAATGATCATTTCTATCACAAGGTAGTGCTCCAAGAATTGATACTTTTTTGAAATCTGATATTGATACATTCTTTCTTTATTTATTTTTTCATTTATTTTTTCAGTTACCAGGAATCACAGAGGCATTGCTCTTTACAAAAAGAGCCAACAATTTTGATATTGGACTCTTATAACACCCCTAAAGAAAAAGAAAAGAAAAGAAATGGTTTAAAAAATTTACTGCTGGTGACATATCTATGGTTAAAATGGGGGTTGTTATTGAAAATTTTAAAGTTGATGTTCATTTGCATTAGATAATGACCCTTTAACCAAATTTTCAGAGTTCAATTTTAAAAGTAGGGGAGTGTGGGGCAAAGTAAAATAGCGGGGCAAGGAGAAGTGGTAATATATTTTCTCGGTTTTTAGCGCCACCTATCCAGCAATATTTGGATTAAGTTCTTTAACATATAGGTGATTGCCGTCAAAAAAAAAAAAAAAAAAGTAAGCTCCAAAGATCAACGAAAAAAATACTAGTCATTTTCAAAATCAGATACACATGGTTTTCAAAAAAAAATTTGTTATTATTAGAAAATTATAAAACTCTTGTAATTATCATTTTAAGTATTAATTAAGATCTACTGATTCCCAATCACTTAATTAGTCCACATTAAGTATGTTTTGGTTTTAAATGTTCAATGCAATTTGTCACATGTATGTTGGGCAAAGTGATATAGTTCATTTGGTTTATTTATTCATTTATTTATTAAATCACTTACGTATTTCTTCATTAATTCATTTACATTCTTTTACTTTTTAATTCACTGATTTATTCATTCACTTATTTTCTGATTAATTCCCTTTTTTATTCAGATTTATTTTTTCTCATAATTATTAATTCATTTACTCATTGATTTAGTTATTTGTTTATTTTTTCATTATTAATTCATTTATTCGTTCATTCAAAAATTCATTTGATAAAAATTACTGCCAATCACCAAATGAAAAAAGTTTCCATGAAAAAATATTGTCTTTTTCACTTGCCCCATAGTTTTTTGAGGTGAAAAGTTTCCACTTTTTTTGAAGGTACAAAATAACTGCAAAAATGAAAAATAGCATTTCAACGCGAGTTCTATCGCAAAATACATTATTCTTTCATAATGTATTGTAAATTTCAGAAAAAATTTCCAATTTGTTCGTTTTAAAACAGGCAAGTTACCTTAACAATTTCATTTTGCCCCACATTCTCCTACAATATTCCTTAAACCAACTAATTTTAACTAAACATTTAGATATTTCTTTAAAGAATTTTAAAAATGCAATTGAAGTCAAGAACACAGAAAGGAATAAATGAGATATGGTTTACACAAAGAAACGTCTTACATTGGTTGGCAGAATAAGAGTACCAAACTTGTCGTCCTCTAATTATAGTGCTACGTATTAGCAAAGTACGAGCTAGAGTTCATATTTTGTTAATTTTGTTGGAACTGTGAATCAACAACGATTTTAGACACTTTTCCCGAATGAAACGTAGGAGGCTGGCGAGTTATTGTGTGTGTGCAAGCATTTCAGCGGTGCAAGTACTCAAGAAATTGCGAAATTTGTGAGAGTGTGTTTTAAAATCTTTGGAAGAAAACGGCGAACTTCCCCGTGAGGCCTTGCTTCTCAAGAATGAAGGTTGGACAAGACATGGAGTTTAGCTTTTCGCCCCGTCATTACAGGACTTTTGAACAATTTAAATTTAAAATTATTCCAATCCTAGTTCGTCATGTATCTTCTTTCACGAAAATTTGCCGTGAACACAATTTTCTTTGTCTCAATTTTAAGAAAAAACTTTAAGACATTTCATTTTAAAGATTGAATTAGCTGCCCATTATCAGTAATATTCTGAGCTATGAGAGATGTGCTAGTTTAATGTCCAGTCTGTAGCATTTTATTCAAGGTTGCTTTTGAGGCTTTTCCAAGATGGTAAAAAATGTTTTCACGAATTCTTTTTCATTTTTTCTCCAAAACGGGTATTTTTACCCACCTAAAACCTACATCGAAAAGCATTAACTTGTATCCCCATACTACATTCAAATATAAGAAACTTACGTCAACTGCAAGTGATTCGAACTATATCGGATTTGGAAAATTTGTACCAATAACACTTTTTCAAACTTAGATGATTTGTAGACTTGAATGTCGAGTATTGTTATAGGTTTAGTTCGATATATTGTTTGTGAGCAAATACGTTCTATTGTAACTATAATGAAGTCAAAATATTAAGATTTACTGATAAGCACCTTAACACCCAAATTCGGTGAATTTTGTTTAAATCTTTAAGAACTGATTGTAGTATATTTAAAAGACTTCTTCTTCTTTAGTCTCTTAACGCCTAGTGGTACATGAGGCCGCTACTGCCGCCTCCCTAGTTCTCCCCCAGCTTGGCCAACTAAAGCATTTCGCTCTTGAGTAGCCATCTCGAACCAAGTAATTTTTGGATGCTTTCTCTTCCCTTTGGCATCAGGGGTCCTCGTAAGAGCAGTTCTTGTTGGGTCTAAACATGTCCTATCCATGTCCATCTGTTTCACCAGTCTAGTTACGGGCTTGCAATTAGTGCGTCTGTATAAGCCTAAATTAGAAATTTTATTTGGTCAGTAAATGTTTAAAGTTTTCTCGGGCTTTCGGTTTGGAAGGCATCAAGCCCTTTTTCCTGCTGTCTGGGTTAGCTTCCATGTATTGCTGCCATAGAGTAGGATTGCTCTAACTCAGGGATGGCCAACCCACGGCACACGTGCCACAGTGTGGCACGGCAGAGTATTATGAGTGGCACGCGAAGATTTATCAAAACATTTTTTTAATTGAGAAAATTTATGTCGTTTTCAGGAACTTAGTAAAATTTTTAAAATCTTACTGTACTGATATAGAAGAGCATTAAAATCTTGAAATTAATTTATGTATGTAATGCCGCCTAAATATTGTTAGTATACTAACTTTATCTAGAAATACAGTAGCCCATAGTATCTCACTTGCCCATTGGCCCACTTTTCTGCTTTTTGTTTTTTATCTCATTAAAAACAACAAATTAACAGTTTGATTTCTTACCACAAGTTTCATTAAACATTTCTCTTCAACCCAGATTTTTTCATGACAATTTTTAGCAAAACTTTGTGTAAATGTACCACCGTCATCCGGGCCTGGGATACGTAGGTCCGCATTACGAATACGTCGACAACAATATTAAGGATATAAAAATGAATGTTGGTGTGTGTGTGTGTTCCCTAAGATCTCAGAAACTACCAGGGAGATTTGGCGGAAACTTTCACCGTTTGTTCTTTTTGGTACTGGGAAGGTTTAGAGACCAGTTTCAACAAAATCCGATGGGTAGTTATTTTTTTATTTCAATTTTAGACTTGATTCTGTCTTTGTAATTTCAATTTAAAACTCCATTTTCGAAGGCTTTCATCAATCCAATCGAGTATTTAGTGTATCAACTCAACTCTCTGGCAGATAGTTGGAATTGCTTGCTACCGTAAATTTGGCTATCTTTTGAATCGCGCCAAGAGCCCTCAATAATGGAAGTTTTCCCAATAACTATCTCAAGTATAAAGGATAAAAAAGGTATTTGATTAACAGATTAATCTTTTCTTAAAAACAAATGAGATTCAGTTTCATGTTTCGGAACTCCTTTAGATTTGTAGAGGCTTAGATGTCATGCATTATTTTCCAGACGAACACTATTTCGTTGTTTTCAATCAAAGTATGTTACTATATTTTCTCGCCAAACATCCAATCTATAGTTCGTTTTCATGTCCATACTATTTTCTATGATATACCGCAATGCTGGAAATTATTTTAACGCCTTACGGAATGGTGTACATTTACCACCAAATATAATATTCAAATTGATTTCAGATTGGCAAAAAGTAATTGATCAGTACATTTTTACAGCGTAATTGTTCATATGTAAATTTTTCTTTATTATTGTTCACCATTTTTTTTTTTCTTTTTTTAATTTAAGGGAGCAGTTGTCGGTCTACTTTTTTGAATTGATCAGTGCATTTTTACAACGTAACTGTACATCTGTATTTTTTTTTTTGTTCACCATGCTTTTTTTTCTGAACTTAAGGGAGCAATTGATGGTCTACTTTTTTGGATTGATCAGTGCATTTTTACAACGTAATTGTACATATGTACATTTTTCTTTTTTATCGTTCACCGTGCTTTTTTTCTTTTTTCTTTTTTGAAATAAAAGAAGCAATTAATGGTCTATTTTTTTGGATTGATCAGTGCATTTTTACAACGCAATTGTACATACGTGAATTTTTCTTTATTGTTGTTCAGCGAGGTTTTTTTTTTTTTTGAATTTATAGGAATAATTGATGGTCTACTTTTGTAAATATGTATATTTCTCTTTATTACTGTTCACCGTGTTTTTTTTTCTTTTTTTGAAGGAGCAATTGATGGTTTTTGGAATGTCCAGTGCATTTTTAGAACGTAATTGTAAATGTGTAAATTTCACATTGTTATTGTTCACCGTGCTTTTTTTTTTTAATTTAGAGGAGCGATTGATGGTCTACCTTTTGGACTATCCAGTGCATTTTTGCAACGTAATTGTAAATGTGTACATTTCTCTTTATTTTTGTTCACCGTGCTTTTTTTATAACTTTAAAGTAGCTATTTGTGGTCCAGTCACGTTCTATTGTAAATATGTCAATTTCATTTTATTACTATTCACTGCTCTCTCTCTCTCTCTCTCCTTTTTAATCAATTTAAAAGAGCTATTCATGGTCCAGTCACATTATACATTTTATGTGTCTCTACATTTTATTTTCAAAACGAAGATCTCTTTTCACGATTTTTGGAGAACTTCTTCACCTTGATGTGTAAATAAAATTCCTATCCAAAATCAAATTATGTGTAAAGTTTTTCATTGTTCAGTACATTTTAATTTTTGTAAAAAATAATTGGTGACCTATTTGTAGATTGTTCAGTGCGTACTTTCAACTTTGCTTGATTTAGAATTTTTAAAATCTTTCATGCCTATTTTCAACAACGCTTTATAGATTTTTACATCCAAAACACCATGTGGAGACGAAATATACATCTAGGCAGAACAACGTCTGCCGGGTTCTGCTAGTTAAGGATAAATATTATCCAATGTTAAAACAAACTTTTTGCTTTTAGCATGAAAAAAAGTAAAGTTTAAAGATTAATGTTAGATGTTGAAATAAATATTATATTGCCCACCTTTCTTTTGTGCTACTTATCTCAGAATCATCTGCATTTTTATCAAGAATCACATCATCGTCATCAACTTCACTTTTGCTTTTTCAACACACAATTTTACTTTTCTAATTCTTCAAAAAGTGAACCAGCATGTTCTTGGTCTGGGAGCATGCTGTTGGATTTTTTTTTTTTTTAACTTTTTGACAAAGAATACACAAACTACAAATAATTATGAACTAAAAGAAATAACTTTAGTATGAAAGTTCAGTTCATCACTCCATTCTTCATGAAAAGCATTTAAAAGAAAAAAAAAGGTTAACTCTTATGAAAATTACTCAGCAATGAATAGTAATAATATTTGTTTTATATAACTGTACGATATATTTCGTTGCAAGATTTGTAGTTCCAATTGTTATTCGCTCTTAATATAAAATTAAAAAATATTGATAGTATTAAAATTATTGATACCGGTCCAATGTGCCCTTCGGTCCAACGAGCCCCATCTCTCCCTACTTATGATTGGAAACTGATATTACAGACCATGCGCTGTTAAACATATTTGTGAATTTCACGAGAAACAATTTCGATATTGCAGAAGAATCTGATTTGCGACAAATAGTTTCAGCTACTACTTAACATTGTCTCCTGTTGTTGACACTCCCGTATACTCTTTTTTTAACAAAATACCTCGTATTTTGTTCGACTTCTGAATCAATGGGCTTTTTCTGATTGAACTTTTCCACTCTTCAGACTTACATGGAAAAATGCTATTCGAGTAAAACTCATATAATCATCCGTCAAATAACATTTTTAACCGACTTCAACAAGGGAGGAGGTTATAAAATTCGTCGGAGATTTTTTTTTTTTTTTTTGTATGTTATAAGATTGCTCGAAGACGCCTGGGCCGATTTCAAAAATTCTTTTTTTGTTTGGAAGGGTTTACTTTCCAATTGGTCCCATCCTCTCTTGGTCCGGATTTGATAACGGGAGCCTGCAGAAATCGATCGAAATAGAAATCGTGATCATAGTAATCGTAATAATGACTATTTCTAATGTAAGGCTTCTCTCGATCACATGATGAAATTCATTTCTATGGTCTTTCTGAAATTGTTATCTATGTATATATAAATGTTCTGAGATAATATATGTATATATCAACGCATAAGCAATACTGCTGAAGCCTCAGATTTACAATTTGGTAAGCATGTCCACATGACTACGAAAGTATCCACTAATAAATGATTTTTAAAAATACCAATTAGTTCGTGAGAAATTAACTAAAACCCCTTAATTTCTGCGAAATTAAAACATGTAATTGAAATTTAAATCCCTTATTTTCGAAGGCTTTCCTCCATTTAAATCATTATTCGGTACTTCATCTCAACTTTTGACTGGTAGCTAATTTTGAATTTGATATTGTTTTTGTTTCTCACGCGATTCTTCGAGGCTTTTCTCAAGTCAAATAATAGTGTTTCTGTCTTTTGCTATCACTTTTTCAAAACTAGAAACGATTTTTTTAGGAATACTAGCTGCCAGGGCAGCTAGATTAGCTTCCTGCGGCATGTTGATGCATAACGTCCCCCCTCTCTAACTTTTACCTCATTCTGAAGTTTTATTTGATATAATTTAATGTTCATTCGATTTCAAGACGTACCACGAACGTGGCCCGGCGTTGCACGGGCACTTCGTGCCCTGAAAGTAGTGAGGAAAATGTCAAGAAACTACTCCCCGCCAAGGCGGCTCGCTAACAGGCGCTTCACGCCTTTACTTTTTTCCTGTATAAAAAAAATCATTCGAATTATTGAGATGCTTCGCGCCTTCAAGATGGTGAGGAAAGTTTCAGTAAGTTCAGCTCAGGCGCGGATCCAGAGTGGGGTCATGGGGATCATGACCCCCCCCCCCTTAACCGACCAAATATAGCAAAAAATTGCATTTTTGGGACTTATTTTACGAAAAAACTGCCAAACCACCCCATTTTTGCACAAAAATTGCACTTTGACCCCCCTTTCCGAAAATGACCCCCTCCTTAACCAGAAGCTGGATCCGCCCTTGGTTCAGCTCGCTCAAAGGAGAAAAAGCAGACATTGATACTCAGTTTTTAATATAAGTAGATGGCTCTTCAACAAATGAATGTTTCAAAATATTACAAGTAGCTAGCGATAAAAATACTATGGCAGGAATTCAAGTGAAACAGGCGATCGCAAATTACAATCGCTACTGGAAATGAATTACATTGGAACGTTTCTTGATAAAAAACATCGTGACGTCAGCATGACGTTTGCCTATCAAAAACGAGCTAGATAAAACGTCACAGCCTACTTGGCGAATAAGAGGAGATCACTGACTACTTGTGAGCTCTTATTGGCTCCATCCGTAGTGACGTCAGTGCCATTTAAGTTGATGATAATGTAATTCACTTCCAGTAGCGATTGCAATTCGAAGCGATTGCATGCTGTTTCACTTGAATCCCTGCCTATGTAAGTCGCCCGCTTATGAGTTTCGTGTTTGATTTAGTTAAGCCTTCATTCAAAATTCTCATTTTCATTTTTATTATTGTTTCATGGCATGGCAACCACGTTTTGCAATGCAAGAATGGATTTCATATTTAATCATTTATTAGGCTTAATCGCTTTAAACTTGACTACTTATTAATTGATATCTTCGCTAATTAAAATCGTATAATTATATAGATTGAAACTAATGAAGCTTGAAAAATTACCTATCTATCGGTACCTGGTTCGACTTTCAGTTCATTGGCGTTCAGGAGAAAGAAGCGTGACATAGAAAGATAGTTAGAAAGAAAGATAGTTAGAAAGATAGTTAGAAAGATACTCAGTTTTTAATATAAGTAGATTATCACAAATAAAATATCATGTACACACGGATATATGTGGGTGACCTGCGTTTTCAAAGAAAATCAGTACTTTAAAAGGATCGTTAATGACAAAAAACATTACCTCATTTTTAAAACACATTTGCACTAAAAAGAATAAAATAAAAATATTTCAAAAAAAAAAATTGAACTGACTTCAGAACTTCATTCTACAAGTGCTCTAAAAAGTAAAAAATAATTTTATTCTTTGAACACCATCAATACTACATTTGAAGTCCCCGAAATGAGAGATGAGATTCCCCGAACCTCCCTCTCCCGCTAATATCAC